>CATKWJ010001218.1:0-90000 GCA_949825065.1 Odontocerum albicorne
AACGAGTGGACTGGTTTTTGCTAAATAATTAGTTGTAAAAATTGTTATCTAGTTATAAGTAGTATGTAGGTGTTAATTATTTCTAAGATCTCATATATAAAGATTGAATAAATAAAATAAAATGATATGTAGGAAAATAAGATTAAGTAAGTGCATAAATTATAACATATAATTAAGATTAGTTAAGTAATAAATTTGTATATAGGTATAGCCTTGGCCAATGTTTGTACAAAAATTTACTTTGTTAAATAAAAAAAATAAAAATTACTTTCTAGACAAATTCATTTACAATAAGCAATTTGTATTTTAAAACCTCGGTAATTTTTATCGAACCCTTCACTTTCCATTTTCTAAGCAAATTGACAATTATTACAAAATGACGTGCCACTCAGCAGGTTGCGTACTTAAATTTGTATAAATTTGACATTTAAGAATTACATTTCATTGTGCTTCCCTCCATTGTGCGTTGTTCTGTTCATCTCTAAACAGCAGATGTCATTATTTAATCGTTTCAGAGAAGGATTCAACTAAGAAATATAATATTTCACGACACACAAGGAAAGTTAATTAAAACAGTAGATATAATTACAAAGTAATTGTTTGAATTAATGTTGTATTTAAAAAAAATATATAGTCTGTAGATTGTTTGTGCTCGGAGTATCGGTCCGATTAAAGGGCACCTTACTCATTCATCGAATATTGTGAAACGGGTTTGGGTTATTTAGTTTGGATATTTTGGGAGGTGGAAAAAAACAACATTATTAGAGAGGAAAGAATAGAATTGTGTACAGTTATTAATGTTATAAAATATATATGTGTTACATATTAATAAACTTATATTTTTTATGTCACAAGCGTTTATAAATATGTATACACAGAGAAAGGAAGACGACCTCCGTGGTCTGGTGGTAAGACACTTGTCTGCCGATCCGGAGGTTGCGGGTTCGATCCCCGCTGGAACCTAGATTTTTTTAAATAAGATTCCAGTCTGGTTAATATTTAGGGCCTAAAAAAACATATTTCTGGTTGGTTAGAAGAGATTGCCACATGGCAATAAACTCGCCAGGTTAAAACAAAAATAAGGATATAAGACGACAAGGACTTATTGATCGATGTGTTAGATATATACTCGTACATAAATATAAATATTTAAAATTATAATATACCATACTACGAAGATATGGGGATGGGGAAGAACGCTGTGACTTGTAAGATACATATTTTAAATATACAAATATCGGGGATAGATAAATATCATTTCTTTAAGTATGGTATATGTATGTTTTATATATTGGGTGTTAACATAAGTTGTGTCCGTTTTTTTCTAATTTAAAAATGAGCACCAAAAGTAAAACAAAATGGTAAAGATTATACGTCATTCGAAAGAAAATTTTCTGCTCTACAAAACATAGCGTTTGCTTTTACGTTACATATATTATTTTATTTGATTACAAGCCTTCAAAATGGTATGACAAGTACACGAAAGTAAACATTTTCGACACCTCCTTCTGTTCGCATTCTTTTAAGATGGCGGTATACAGTCATGTGACTACAATTCATCTGCTCAGCCAATTCTACGGTGGTTTGAAGGGGATCTTCATGATTAATATGGTTTAAGCGGTCTTCATCGAAGTCAACTGGTCGTCCGGAACGCTCCATGTCTTTCAGGTCGAAATTACCGTCTTTGAAACGCAAAAACCATCGACGAGCTGTCCTTTCATTCAAAGCATCTTCACCGTATACTTCGCAAATATCGCGAGGAGCTTTGGCAGCTTTGTTCCCTCGATTGAACGCGAACAGAAGGAGGTGTCGAAAATGCTCACTTTCGTCTACTTGACATTCCATTTTGAAGGTTTGTAATCAAATAAAATAATACATGTAACGTAAAAGCAAACACAATATCTTGTAGAGCAGAAAATTTTCTTTCGAATGACGTACCATAACATTTACCATTTTATTTTACTTTTGGTGCTCATTTTTAAATTGAAAAAAAAAACGGACACAACTTATGTTAACACCGAATATTATAAAATATTACCGAAATAATCAAGATTGTATCGGTCTTCTCTTATTTCCTTTTTTATATTGTGTATGCATGAGATATGCGTGCACCGGCGGAATGGTGCGCACGCGCGTGTCTGGCAGCTTAGCAATCAGCCGCCACTACATCACAACTAACGATTGAAAATGATATGTACGACAAGCGCAGTCGGTAGTAATTTTCCAATTCCTCACTCATCAGTTATAGATGAGTATTGACGTCATCTTAATTTTACTCGAGACTATCATAATAAATATTAAATGAAGTGAAAAAAACATTTCGAAACTAACCGATAGGGGAATCGAGCTCGAGAACCGAAAGTCTTAGTCAAATTCAAGAAGAATACGCTAAAATGGACGACTCGTCATGAAGTGTATTAAATTTATGAAAAAATTGTTTTTTTTTTAATACGGTGACATATAATATTTTCAAGGGAATATAAAAAACGCAGCGTAAAAAATTTGCTAAAAACAATTGTCAGACTCTAGCAGCAATGCTGTCTGTTGAACGAGTTCAACAACAATATTCTTCTTCTTAAACTTTCTATAGACTCAAGAGTCTGTTACTGCAGGATTGTCCTCCTGTGACGGAGAGATAGCTCCAGCTATCTCTCCGTCGTTTCGGGGATCTCCCTGGTGGACGCCGTCCATCCGGCATCCCATGCAGAGCTATGTATGGAATTCTTGTAGAATTCATTCTCTGTACATGTTGGTACCAGTATCGTAGACGCTGTCGTCCTCATCTGACCACATCTTGGACCTCACAGACCTCTCGGATTGTTGTGTTCCTTACACGATCACGAAAAGTCTTTTCAACAATATTGTAAGACATAAATTAGACGTTCCTGCGCAATTATATTCGCTAAATCAATGAGTATTCGCTAAATCAATATATATTAAAACGTGTAGCTTCTATAATGGACTTAGGAATTATATTTGATGAAAAACTTTCATTTATAGAACATGTGAACAAAATCACTCGGGAGAGTTCAAAAATCTTGGGATTATGTATTAAGAAATGATCAACATTTCTCGGATTTACGAACATTAAAACTGCTGTACTGCTCTTTAGTACGTAGTCGCCTTGACTACAACTCATCAATATGGTCTCCTCATTACGCCCCCCATGCACAAACTTTAGAACGTGTACAAAACAAATTTCTAAGATTCATAAATTTTAAACATGGAATACCGCATGAACAAAGGAATTATCACAACTTATTAAATGCAATGAAACTCTTGAAGCTGTGTGACAGAAGAAAAACAGCCGATATAGTACTGCTATACAAAATCATTCGCTCAGTGATTGATGCTCCTCACTTACTCGCAAGCATTTCATTTCGTATTCCCACTAGATCCACAAGACAGCTCAATCCCTTTTATACCGAAAATTGCTATACTAACTACAAAATCAACTCCTCTATAATTCGTATGCAAAGACTTGGAAACGAGTTTTGCAACAATTTAGATATTTTTAATATAAGTATATATATTGTAGTATTCGCCAGAATATCACAACAATATGTAGAAATAGCTAATAACTTTGTGCTCTCCTTTATTAATATAAATAACGTAATATAAACCAAACATTAAGGACAATACTTTGCCTCTGGAGTTGAGTAACCCTGCATCAACATGTATGAAGCTTTTAATTCTGCAAAGCAACTTGCATCTCGTTTTACTAATGAGGCCATGTGTTTTCTATATCTCAATATATATCCATAAAATTCCCACAAAATTCTCAACGATTATTAAATAATTTTAAAACGATGACTAATTTATTATTACTACTGATTTTTGTATCTTCATGTTAGTTTAAGATAAAGTTTTGTATTATTTGTCAATAATTTTAAGTACTTGTATAACCTGTCACATGTTCATTTGTATATACAGACACTGTTGTGACGTTAATTAAATAAATAAATATAACCGTCTCGGTCATCGCGCGGTAGTGAATTTACTATTTACTCATTTGAGACTCGAATATAAACCAACCATCACATTTCGTGTTGATTTGTTAAATAAAAACCTCGCATTATACTGTGTCCAATACTATAATACTTTGCCTGATTTGACTCTGGTTACAAAAGCTCCGTACAGCCAGTTACAATCATATAACTTGAAGCGTAGACAATGCAGATCTTGAAATATCTCTCTTTGTGTCGGGGTCGCCATATCTCATTACTCAAGATCGCCTGTAAATCCAATATCACAATCATAAAAACCCATCATCATTACTATCCGTACTTTGTTCAACTGGGAAGAGAATAGATCTATCTCCGTTGCGTGAACTTCTGTTTTCCAGTTTAAGACACTGAGAACTTATAGGAGTATCGTTGAAAGATGAAAATTTTACAGCAGGCTGAATCAGACGACCTTCGTGGCCTGGTGGTAAGACACTTGTCGGCCGATTCGGAGGTTGCGGGTTCGATCTCCGCTGGAACCCAGATTTTTTTAAATAGGATTCCAGTCTGATTAACACTTAGTGCCTATAAAAACATCTTTCTGGCTGGTTGGAAGAGATTGTCACATGGCAATAAACTCGCCAGGTAAAAAAAAAAATCATTTCATTTTAAAAATTGTTTTCAATACCTTCAAATAAATTATACCAGAATAACACAAATAACTAATCCGTGGTCTAGTTGGTAAAACGCCTGACTTTCATCCGGGGATTTCTGGTTCAATTCCCGATGATACTTAAAAAATTGGCATCATGTTTGTTAGATTAGTTTGTCTGGTAACAGTCATGGCTTTAATACCTGCAGTAGAATTTTCAATACGTATAATAACGAACTGCGAGTGTCAGGAATATTGCAATGGTTCATACACTATATACTACTCATATCATCATCATCATCATCATTGTCAACCAGGGTCGATCCACTGCTGGATGAAGGTCTCCCCAAGTTGACTCCAAATAGTTCGGATTTTTGCTCGCTGATGCCACGTGATGCTGCCATGCTTCCTGATTTCATCTATCCAGCGTACCTTCGGTCTTCTTCTGAGCCTCTTTATGCCTCTTGGGTACCATTGGATTATTTCGGATGTCCATCGGGAGTCTGACATTCTGGCTACGTGTCCGACCCATTGCCACTTCATTCTTTTACACACCTTTATAACGTCTTCTACCTTTGTTATATTGCGAATCCAGGTGTTTCGTTTACGGTCTCTTTTAGTATATCCCAACATGCATCTCTCCATGCCCCTTTGTGCGGTCTGGAGCTTTTGTGTGTTCTTTACTGTGAGCGTCCATGTCTCGCCGCCATACGTAAGTACTGGAAGGATGCACTGGCTGTAAACCCTTCGTTTCAAGGATATTGGGAGATTACTTTTGAAGATGTTGTTCAAACGTCCAAAGGAGACACAAGGCATATATTGTAAAGTATTTATGTAAATATTCCTACGTGGCTAAACCATATAGTCATTTTTTATCTTAAGAACTAAATCTTATTCGAATCACAATTCATTCATAATGTCCACATTTCTTAAACTGTCATACATTGTTTTTTTCCACACATTCAACACAACACTCTCCTTTCTACAGCATTAATGTTAGTTTACTTTTTGGAAAAAAAAAAAATTTACTCAAATCAGTTATACATCAACGCCCGTGTGAATTGAATACCATCAGACAGAAGGGTCACAAGGGCAAAGGGGCTATCAGTTCGATATTTCATCGACGCAGCTTCCTTTCACCCAAAAATAAGCTCCTCCTCTATAAAACCCTTATTCGTCCTATCTTGACCTATGCTGCACCCGTTTGGGGTAGTGTGAGCAACACGGATCACCTGAAACTCCAACGAGTGCAGAACAAGGCATTCAAGATATCTTTTAACACCCATCCCAGAACAAACCTTACCCGACTTCACGCCGAACAGTGAGAAGAAACCCTACAACACCACATCTTCGCTTGGGCCGTGAAGTTCTATAAAAGCCAACAAAATCACAGCAATCCCTTAGTCGCTGCCCTGAGGGCTTACGAGAGTAAATCCGACCTACCCTTCCGTTATAAGCACAAGCTCCCGAAGCATTATCTGTTGCCTGACTAGTCCACCTACAGTATTAGCTGGGACGACCAAGGTCTGAGTGAATGTGATGGAATACAAGTAGCCTGAACGAGTGGACTTGTTTTTGCTAAATAATTAGTGTAAGAATTGTTATCTAGTTACAAGTAGTATGTAGGTGTTAATATATTAAGATTGAATTAATAAAATAAAATGATTTGTAGGAAAATAAGATTAAGTAAGTTCATAAATGATAACATATAATTAAGATTAGTTAAGTAATAAATGTGTATATAGGTATAGCCTTGACAAATGTTTATACAATAATTTACTTTGTTTAATAAAAAAAAAAGAATCGACTATAATATGAATTGTTTCATCTTTTTATTCAAAGCTTTGCGTAAAACATTATAAATAATAATTATTATTTTAATGCCTTATCACGGTATTTTACAAGACATTTCAATGTTTAACATATTCCTGCGAGAATGTTATGGAAAGGTTGTAGAAATCTCCGAACACTTGCGTTACAGCGATTGTAAATCATAATTTTTTCGACAACTTCTTTGAAACAGATGTTTAGGATCACAAAGAGGATTATAAAAAATATTTCAAAGCATTTAATGACGAACAGCATCTTTTGAATTTATATTATATTATACAACGTGTTAGAGTAGAAACATTCTGTGAAGAATACTTAAAAGAAATTTTACTTTGAATAAAAAAAAACAAGTTAGCAACAATTTAGTCATCAAACGTTCAATGAAATGTATTTTTACATTAATTTGAGGTGTACGTATGTTTTACTTGAATCCCCTTAAAACATCCCTAAAGACAATATCAACAGTGGCAAAAATTATCATACATAATAGTGTGTTGGTGGCAACCTTGATGTATTGAAGTGAAACTTGGACTTGACAAAATTATCATACATAATAGTGTGTTGGTGGCAACCTTGATGTATTGAAGTGAAACTTGGACTTGACAAAATTATCATACATAATAGTGTGTTGGTGGCCACCTTGATGTATTGAAGTGAAACTTGGACTTGACAAAATTATCATACATAATAGTGTGTTGGTGGCCACCTTGATGTATTGAAGTGAAACTTGGACTTGACAAAATTATCATACATAATAGTGTGTTGGTGGCCACCTTGATGTATTGAAGTGAAACTTGGACTTGACAAAATTATCATACATAATAGTGTGTTGGTGGCCACCTTGATGTATTGAAGTGAAACTTGGACTTGACAAAATTATCATACATAATAGTGTGTTGGTGGCCACCTTGATGTATTGAAGTGAAACTTGGACTTGACAAAATTATCATACATAATAGTGTGTTGGTGGCCACCTTGATGTATTGAAGTGAAACTTGGACTTGACAAAATTATCATACATAATAGTGTGTTGGTGGCCACCTTGATGTATTGAAGTGAAACTTGGACTTGACAAAATTATCATACATAATAGTGTGTTGGTGGCCACCTTGATGTATTGAAGTGAAACTTGGACTTGACAAAATTATCATACATAATAGTGTGTTGGTGGCCACCTTGATGTATTGAAGTGAAACTTGGACTTGACAAAATTATCATACATAATAGTGTGTTGGTGGCCACCTTGATGTATTGAAGTGAAACTTGGACTTGACAAAATTATCATACATAATAGTGTGTTGGTGGCCACCTTGATGTATTGAAGTGAAACTTGGACTTGACAAAATTATCATACATAATAGTGTGTTGGTGGCCACCTTGATGTATTGAAGGGAAACTTGGACTTGACAAAAGAAGGATAAAAGTGAGATAAAATTATCATACATAATAGTGTGTTGGTGGCCACCTTGATGTATTGAAGTGAAACTTGGACTTGACAAAAGAAGGATAAAAGTGAGATTAACATTTTTTTTATTGTCATTGTAGTATAGAAAATGCAATTAAGAACTGAAATGAATGCATGGAGAAAATGGTAATTTTAGGTAAGATAAAAAGGAGCTTTAAGATAGTTTGGATATGTTGAGAGAATGAATAAGAAAAGAATGACTAAGTGAGTATACAAGTCAGAAGTGTAAGGTGTGCATGGAAGAGGTAGACCGAGGAAAACGTGGTTGTATCAAATGGACCTGATTTTGAAAGAATGTAAAGTGAGAAGTATAAATAGTAAAAAAACTGTATGACGAGATGTATGAATGTGGAGGAACCGAAAACGGTGTGCTTGGATAGACAAGTTTGGAGATCTGTTCTTTCTGCCTACCTTGCAAGAGACAAAGCGTGTTGATATATATGTATGAATGTTTAATATAGTATTCCAGTTTTATTATTTTATAATCCATTAATGATTTTTTTTAACCTGGAGAGTTTTTTGCCATGTGGCAATCTCTTCCAACCAACCAGAAAGCTGTTTTTATAGGCTCTAAGTGTTAACCAGACTGGAATCTTATTTAAAAAAAATCTGGGTTCTAGCGGGGATCGAACCCGTTACCTCCAGATCGGCAGACAAGTGTCTTACCACCAGGCGACGGAGGTCGTCTAGTTTTAATATTTTTTTAAAAGTATTAGAATTTAAAACGTTCATTTGTGGTATATATTTATGTCTGTAAAGCCGAAGATTCACTTTCAGACTGGTTTTACTCTTAGACCGTTTATCATCTGTATTAATGTTTTTCCATTGCTTATACGCTACATTACATAAATGTTTAAAGCGCTATATAAAAATCTGTGTAATGAAAGGCGGGATTAGATTAAAACTGCCGATTGTCATGAAACTTTGATCTCTTAGCCATTAGAAGTTAGGGTTTGATTTGTCAAAACTGTGCGCTTGCTAAAGTGCAACAACGTTCTCACAAACAAAAATTAGGATTTGATTTGTCAAAACTGTGCGCTTACTAAAGTGCAACAACGTTCTCACAAACAAAAATTAGGATTTGATTTGTCAAAACTGTGCGCTTACTAAAGTGCAACAACGTTCTCACAAACAAAAAACGCGCACAGACGGGCTCTAGCCCTAGATCAGTAGGAATCGGTCAATATGTATTGACTTTCTTTAATGCCGAAAAACAGTTTCTTGGTGGATGAACGGCAAAAAAGTAAGAAAGAAATTTTTTTTCTATTCTATTTTTTATAACTTTTACGTGTTTCACATCTTTATACATACTCGCGCACTATCTTCTACTGTTCACACTTCTCACTTTACCTTCTTTTATTATAAAATCTAGTCAAGTGGTTCCAGTCACGTTTTCCTCGGTCTACGTTTTCTATGTAAACCTTGCACTTCTGAATTGTATATTCACTTAGTCGTTGTTTCATCATTTTTTCTCTCTACACGTCCAAATCATCTTAATGATCCTTACTTTGTCTTACTTAAAACATAAATTGTATTCACGAATTCATTTCTAACGTCTTCATTTCGTCTTCTTTCATTTGACACTGCGTTTTTTTTTATCTTCTCCACAGCATTAATGTTATTTTTATATTATTCTGCTTATTCCAAACTAAACACCCACGCGTTAAGACGGGCACCAATATAATATACTATAATTGGTATTGGAATTTTTGCTACGTGGATATAGCACGGTCATTACATATTAATTTAAGTGTTCCGTTTGACTTGTTCCCTGTCGCTACCCTTCTTTTAATATCTCTTCCACCCCACTCTCGTTACTCCTCAATTCTAATTTTATTGATTTCGTTTTAACAACATTCATAGACGAATTTAACAATCTATCAACATGTAATACTTAGAGGAGCAAAGTAGAAATTACTGCATCTGATCATCATTAACAACATTCATAGACGAATTTAACAATCTATCAACAGGTTATACTTAGAGGAGCAAAGTACAAATTACTGCACCTGATCATCATTAACAACAGGAGCAAAGTACTAATTACTGCACCTGATCATCATTAACAACATTCATAGACGAATTTAACAATCTATCAACAAGTTATACTTAAAGGAGCAAAGTGCAAATTACTGCACCTGATCATCATTAACAACATTAACAACTGGAACAAAGCACTAATTACTGCACCTGATCATCATTAACAACATTCATAGACGAATTTAACATTCTATCAACAGGTTATAATTAGAGGAGCAAAGTGCAAATTACTGCACCTGATCATCATTAACAACAGGAACAAAGTACTAATTACTGCACCTGATCATCATTAACAACATTCATAGACGAATTTAACAATCTATCAACAGGTTATACTTAGAGGAGGAAAGTGCAAATGGCTGCACCTGATCATCCAAAGCAAAATAGAGGGTCGAAGGGGTGTTGGCAGGAGGCAAATCTCCTGGCTCCGCAATATACGTGATTGGACTGGCATAAGAAGCGTTGGGGATCTTTTTCGGGCTGCCGGGGACAAAGATGCCTACTCTCAAGTGATATGGGGGGGACCTGACATGACACTAGGAAGAAGAAGATCAACAGGTAGCACATGCCTTATGTAACCTTCCATAAACTGGAACTCTTCTCTCTCTCGAATTTAAATGTTAACTTCGACTCTATGGTTTGAAACGTACATATATGAAGTCAGTGTGGCATAGACAAATAAAACTAAATGAATATTAATAGCGCTGTCAATGGTCCTCGAGCTGCTGTATGTGTGGGTACCTACCAAATTGAAGAGTTGGCGTGCCGCCGTCTTCTAATATTTGCGTAGCTGTCGAGGGTGTGTCCCTCATATGCACTCGCCACAATATTTATCTATGGATTGTGCAAGCTTTGCAGGTGCCGAAATTCTAAACTCATATTCTGGATAATGGGAAAATAATTAAGGTTCATTTAGACGTCACATTTTTAACCCCGTCTGATATATTATATTTAATAACTCATTCGAATCAACTAAATATAATTGATTAATGTATTGATCATTTGTAGCACGAATTATTTCAACAAGGCAATGGAAATAGAGAGTGTTTAAAAATGTACTCGTATGTTCACTAAACATGTTCAATTTGAAGACATATTCAATACATACTAAATAAATAAATAAATATTAGGTTTATTGACAGCAACATAGTATGTACAAGATCACACCTGAATAACATTTCTAAAAACACATAAATTGCAGACAATACATCAGACGCAGAAGCTATCAAAAGGTCTGGGCTCATCTAATAGCATCCCCTCGGCCAAAATACACCCCACCAATATAGGGCGAACCCAGCCACGGATACACCAGATGTTTTTCAGCCTTCAGATACTCGTACATTATCGAACATACTATCGAGGCATTTACACATAGAGCGCCGAAGTATACTTAAATTTGACAGATGGATGTCAACTGTCTCAGAAAATGTTAAATTTAAATAAATCTCATATCAAAATATATATTTAAAAATACAGTTTATATATTATATCTGTTACCCATACAACTTTCAATTATTGCAACGGAGATTTTTTCATCTCGCAACCAGTATCTTGACTGGAACAATAGACAGTGGGCCATGTTCCACCGTGCATCTGGCATCACGGTTTCCCATACGAAAGCCCTCCAAAACCCGTCTGACGACATTACTGGCCGTGTGTGCGCATTATTTGAATTATTCACCAAGTTTTGCCGCCAAAATACAGGCCCTGCACGCTCGATCCCGTCGCCCGGAGCTCTGTTTAATTTTGCCCGAAATCGGCAACTTGAATTCAAAATTCACCTAAGATTTTTACACCGGGTCACGCTATTTATGTTAGGTTTTTAATTTAAAAAAAATAATATATGTCAATTATTTGTATATGTATGAATTGTAGAATGACAATTTTTTAATAGCGGCAGGATGAAGACATTGGAAATTGATGTATGTATAAAATGTTTGAATAACGGCAGGGTGAAGACATTGGAAATGAATGCATGTTTCAAATGTTTGAATAATGGCAGGATGAAGACATTGGTAATGAATGTATATTTAAAATGTTTGAATAACGGCAGGATGAAGACATTGGAAATGAATGTATGTATAAAATGTTTGAATAACGGCAGGATGAAGACATTGGAAATGAATGTATGTATAAAATGTTTGAATAACGGCAGGATGAAGACATTGGAAATGAATGCATGTTTCAAATGTTTGAATAATGGCAGGATGAAGACATTGGTAATGAATGTATGTTTAAAATGTTTGAATAACGGCAGGATGAAGACATTGGAAATGAATGCATGTTTCAAATGTTTGAATAATGGCAGGATGAAGACATTGGTAATGAATGTATGTTTAAAATGTTTGAATAACGGCAGGATAAAGACATTGGAAATGAATGTATGTATAAAATGTTTGAATAACGGCAGCATGAAGACATTGGAAATTGATGTATGTATAAAATGTTTGAATAACGGCAGGATGAAGACATTGGAAATGAATGCATGTTTCAAATGTTTGAATAATGGCAGGATGAAGACATTGGTAATGAATGTATGTTTAAAATGTTTGAATAACGGCAGGATAAAGACATTGGAAATGAATGTATGTATAAAATGTTTGAATAACGGCAGCATGAAGACATTGGAAATTGATGTATGTATAAAATGTTTGAATAACGGCAGGGTGAAGACATTGGAAATGAATGCATGTTTCAAATGTTTGAATAATGGCAGGATGAAGACATTGGTAATGAATGTATATTTAAAATGTTTGAATAACGGCAGGATGAAGACATTGGAAATGAATGTATGTATAAAATGTTTGAATAACGGCAGGATGAAGACATTGGAAATGAATGTATGTATAAAATGTTTGAATAACGGCAGGATGAAGACATTGGAAATGAATGCATGTTTCAAATGTTTGAATAATGGCAGGATGAAGACATTGGTAATGAATGTATGTTTAAAATGTTTGAATAACGGCAGGATGAAGACATTGGAAATGAATGCATGTTTCAAATGTTTGAATAATGGCAGGATGAAGACATTGGTAATGAATGTATGTTTAAAATGTTTGAATAACGGCAGGATAAAGACATTGGAAATGAATGTATGTATAAAATGTTTGAATAACGGCAGCATGAAGACATTGGAAATTGATGTATGTATAAAATGTTTGAATAACGGCAGGATGAAGACATTGGAAATGAATGCATGTTTCAAATGTTTGAATAATGGCAGGATGAAGACATTGGTAATGAATGTATGTTTAAAATGTTTGAATAACGGCAGGATAAAGACATTGGAAATGAATGTATGTATAAAATGTTTGAATAACGGCAGCATGAAGACATTGGAAATTGATGTATGTATAAAATGTTTGAATAACGGCAGGATGAAGACATTGGAAATGAATGCATGTTTCAAATGTTTGAATAATGGCAGGATGAAGACATTGGTAATGAATGTATGTTTAAAATGTTTGAATAACGGCAGGATAAAGACATTGGAAATGAATGTATGTATAAAATGTTTGAATAACGGCAGGCTGAATACATTGGAAATGAATGTATGTATAAAATGTTTGAATAACGGCAGGATTAAGACACTGGAAATAAATGTATGTATAAAATGTTTGAATAACGGCAGGATTAAGACACTGGAAATGAATGCATGTACAAAATGTTTGAATAACGGCAGGATTAAGACATTGGAAATGAATGTATGTATAAAATGAATATTTTATGTTAGACGAAGAAAGGAGCTTAAAGATGGTCTGGATATGTGGAAAGAATGAATTGTGAAGGAATGACGAAGCGTGTATACAAGTCAGAAGAACAAGGTGTGCGTGAAAGCGGTAGACCGAGTAAAATGTGGCTGGACCAAATGGACCAGATTTTGATTGAAGGAAAAGTAAGAATAATATAAAATCGTGCATGTCAAGATGTATGAACGTGGATGAGGCGAAAGTTGTGTGCTTGTATAGAAAAGCTTGAAGATCTGTTCACTCTGCCAACCCCGTAAAAGACAACGTAATAATATGTATGTACATACACGTATAATATATACATGAATGAGATTCAGGCATGGGCTGTTCATTTCTTTGAATTGATGCAGTAAGCCAAGGGGTGACTCACGTAATACGAGTGCATACACGTAATTAGGTCATAATTTATCAAGGTAGTGCGAATTTTCGCCAAAAGAACAATCGCTTAAAAGTGTCAACCTATTTTTTCATGTTCATATGTCCTCAATAAGATATAGGAAAATCCTAGTTTACTTGGGCCACGACAAATGACCACTTAAATTTACTTGTTTTTACACATTCCCATACAACTCTACATGTTTTTACTCTCAACATTTCCTTCTTTGATCCAAACATACTTACCTTGGTCTCTCTTTCCTCCTGATTTCTATCACAATTGTATTGAATGTTTGTTTTGTTGGCCTTCATAATTAATTCGTTCCACGTATCCAAACCATCTGAGTGTTCTTCATCTTCTACACCAGCGTTAAGTGTTATCACGAATAACTCAATTTCGTTTTATGTTATACATTGTCACCACGTGTATCCTTCTCAGCATTTCAATTTTATGGGAACAATAATTATATGATGTAATTTTGAAATGAACCAAACATATGCTAAAGTTAATCAGAAATAATTTCTTATTATTGCTATGATATTTTGGATAAAATAATTGTATTTACATGCTTAAATACAATATATAATTTGCAACAAATATAATTCCCAAATGTTTCCATACGAAAATCGAGTTTTTAATTTTAATTGTGCGACGTTTCACGGACAAGATCATAGAGGAGGTCGCATCTCTTGATCTCGGATATAGGATGGGCAAAAAGCTCATCAGCGTGGTATGCTATGCTGACGACGCAACTATACTAGCAGAAAGCAAAGACGATCTACAACGAATGCTGTATAGGTTCCATCTTGCATCTGAGAGATATAACATGAAGATATCCGTCGGCAAAACAAAATTTCTAATAATATCCAGACAGCCTCTTAGATGCAAATTAGTTGTGGACGATAAACCCATAGAACAGGTCATGAAGTTTAAATACCTGGGTGTGGAGATATCTAGCTGCAACGATCTGTATAATAAAGTCAAAGAACAGAACAATAAAGCAGCAGTTATCTCCGGATGCCTGAGGAACACTGTTTGGGGTAATAAACACATGTTGGTGGAAAGCAAAGTCAGAATATACAAAACATGCATAAGACCTGTTATGACTTACGGAATCGAAGCAAGAGCAGACTCTGTAAGAACGAAACACCTCCTCAGAACAACAGAAATGAAAACACTGCGGCCTATCGTAGGTAGAACCCTTAGAGATAGGATACCTAATGAGGAAATCCGCAGAAGTTTTAACATTGAGGACATCGTGAGATGGAGTAGGCAGAGAAGACGATTCTGGAGGGACCACGTTGAGAGGATGGACCCCGCGAGAATACCTAAGATTGTAATGAACGAGATTCCAGAGGGTTGTCGACCACCGGGACGTCCACCAAAGAGATGGAGAGAAAGTTGGACATCTTAGTCACAGAACCAAAATTGAAATCGTGTTTAAACAGATCGCAATATCTAGAAGAAGAAGATGTTTCATGCATAATATGCATACATAAACAGTTGCGAGGAAGTACCCAATCTAATGGTCAAACGTCAAATCACAAACGTAAAATCACCTAGAAAATAACAAATAAAATATTCCCTCACAACATACCAAAATTTCTTGCTAGCAAAGAAGTATAAACTTATTGAATCTAGTAATTTTAACGGAAAAATTTAATTAAGTACCTAAATCACAACTCGAACTATTTTCGAAGAACGAGAATGATTCTTCTTCTTCCTAGTGTCATGTCAGGTCCCCCCAACGTTGACTATCACCTGAGAGTAAGATTCTTTGGTCCGGCAGACCGAAAAAGATCTCCAACGCTCCTTATATGATACCAGTCCAATCACGTATATTGCGGAGTCAGAAGCTGTGCCTCCTGCCAACACCTCTTCGACCCTCTATTTTGCCTTGGATGATCAAGTGCAGCAATTTATACTTTTCTCCTCTAAGTACACGACCCAAATAAGATACCGTTCGGATTTTAATATTAGTCAGCAACTCTCTATCGACTTTGGCTCTTTGAAGAACCCTTGTGTTGCTGACCATATCCGTCCAGGGTATCCGTAGCATTCTCCGGTGTATCCACATTTCGAATGCTTCCAGTCGGTTCATACTCCCAACTTTGAGGGTCCATGATTCCACTCCGTATAATAACACAGACCAAACGTAGCATTTTACTAAGAAGTAGATTTTGAGTTCCATGATTCCACTTCATATAATAACACTGACCAAACGTAGCATTTAACTTGCTGTTACATTATTTTCGACATATGATAAACATTAAATTGATTTGACTAGTAAAAAATATACGTAACCTCAATTTGTTACGTTATTTTTTATAACAAACTCACCACTTATTTATCTTGGTAATAAGACCTTCCTATGAGAATTTGTCATAACAAAATGTTTCGTTATTTATTACGAATTTATTACTTTATGTTTATATGATTTTGATAAACGATGACACGAGCACAATGTATCGTATGTACGTAATTGAATTGAATTAAAATAAATCCCTTCATTCGTTTCAACTGACATGACGTTTCCGTTTAAACGTATCTCACAATATTTACATTTCTCTCGCAGAGGTACCTACTTTCTTTCATAGCATTAATAAAAAACGATGTATTATATTATTTAGTAAAAAAGTACACATTATTTTGTGGATATCTGTATGCTTTATCGTAATATCTCTTTTTCCTTTTTTGTACATTCGTTTATTTTATTTTTGTACGTGCACTGAATGTGTGTACTCACGATTTGAATTGTTTGGAGTGCAACAAAACAAGTATATGCCTTTTAAGGCAACAGCACGTGGAACGTTTTTTAAACTTGCTCCGCCATATTTGGAAAAGTTCTCACGCGCGGGAATATGAATTTACTATAGACGATCATTAATTATATTTCAATCAATTACTTATATTTTCGTTACTTCAGTGAACACCTTTATGAAAGGTTTCCGCTTTACCTTTGTGGGACTCCATATTAGAATATTTAACAGGAAATTATTTTGTTATTCCACTAATTGCATTGATCCAGTGTAATAAGTGGAATGCGCTATTCCGTAACGTCTGAAGAGATCCTCGGGATATGAGGTAAAAACACGTGTAGTGGGGATTAAGATAATATGGGCAATAACAAAGTTTAATTTATTGTTAAATACATATATACTTTTTAACGTTTCATACACTGTCTCGTTAACAAGTGTTTACAGATTGCAGCATTGTATTGTATTTTATTACAATTTCGTTGTTAACATCACCTGGTAGGCTTATTGCCTGGTGGGCTTATTGCCTGGTGGGCTTATTGCCTGGTTGGCTTATTATTGTCATGTAGAAACTTCTTCCAGCCAACCACAAAAATATCAAAGAGACAGTGAAAACCAGACTGGAATTCTTTTTTAAAAAGAATTTAGATTCCAGCGGGATTTGAAACAGTCACCCCGGGCTGGGAAACAGGCGTCTTACCAAATAGGGCACGAAGGTCGTCAACATTTCAAGAAAAGTATAGCAGGCTGCTTATAATGGACTCTTGGTCTCAATATCAGGATATGCAAGTGACATTTTGGACGTGTCAAAAAGTGATGATAAAATAAATGCTGTAGAAATGAGAGTGTCACGTAGGATACATAGAATATGTATGTATTGTGTTACACTTTCATTGTATACAGTACAACCTGACCTGAGAAGCTAATCGGCATATAGCAATCTCTTCCAATCAATAAAAAAATCACTAAACAGGCATTATATAAAAACCAGACTAAAACCCTTTTTTAATGGGTACCAACGGAAATCCAACCCGCAACCTCGGAATCGGTAGATATGCGTCTTACCAACTTGATCATGGAGGTCGACCCCATGATTGAATAAGAATGAGGGCATTAGAAAAAATATATGGAAAAAAACACAGTGTTTCAGATGAAGAATGTAACATCGTAATGGTTCGATCATGTAGAAAGAATGATGAAATATAAATTACAAAAATAATTTATATGAGCATTATAGAAGCTACGAGAATTTTGAGAAGATCTACTTTAACGTGGCACGACCAAATGTATCCAATTCTGAAAGAGGAATAAAAGTGAAAGCTTTTATAATAGGCGAGTATGCATAACGAGACGTTTTTCAGAAGTCATGACATCTGGTCATAAATAAAATGAACAACGCTCATCATAAATATTTCCCACCTCTTTGTCTCTGAAAGTTATGACTTGTGCTTGTTTCAGTCTGTTCGTTTTATTACTTTGAAGGTTTTTGCTTTACCTTTATTACTATAAAATATGAAATTTACCCATAGTTCAAACCAACGCACCGCATACTATCGCAATGGCCACACTGCACGCTTCACGCCACGCTACATGACGATTAGTCACCTAGTGAGTCTCTTAGCGAACAGACGTGTTGGTTAATTTTATTGTGTCACCAAGTGATTTTACAAGATGGCAGAAGTTTTAATAACATCTGTGTATAAAAAGGAGCCTTTGTGGAACCCATCGAGCAAATTACACAAAAATGTACCTGTAATAAAATCACTTTAGAATGAAGTTGCACAGGAAGTAAATAAAGATAAGGTAAGTTGTAATGAAATTGGTTAGTTTTGAGAGTGGCATCGTTTGTTGACTCAACCGTTCCCAACTGTCAAATGAATTTGTGCGAAGCACTTTGGTATGGTCAAGCATGAAGTCACCTAGTCTATTAGTCACATAGCACCTAGCGAAGCACTTCGGTGTGGCCTTAGCCTAAGCGTTAGAAGTGGCTTTAAGCACCTACTTGCATGCATATCATTAAGCCATGTCCCTTGCGGGGTAGGCAGAAAGAACAGATTTTCTATCCAAGCACACAGCTTTCATTTCCTCCACATTCATACATCTTTAGCGAATGTCCTTGATGGGACGCGCTGATGATTTTGATTGTTTGGTATTTAAATAAAATACGTCAATTAGCAATGCGGAAGCAGAGAGTGAATGAATCGATGAATAATAAATAGTGATTAATGATCAAATGATGCTTTATTTATCGGTAAGTAGGTATTTATACATTTCAAAATGGGCGCGAGAGTGCGCCCGCAATATATTTTTATCTCGCTTCTGTGCGGGCAGAGATGGTCGATTGCAGTATTGCAGACATTGCAAACAATACTGTGGGTAACAATTTGTTTGCGGAAACGGCGAGACAGCGTGATGCGTTCTCTTTCTACTGTGGAATGTATCGTAAATAGTATTCGTGGGTAAACAATATCGATGTTTTGGTATGCGACCTTTGGACATATCCGAAGGTCGTTTCGTCGGTCGTTGACCGTGCGTGTTGACAATATTCAGGGACGACCGTAGTTCCTACACATCTAATCATGCACAATTTTCTATTACTTATACTTCTCATTTTACCTTCTTTTAAAACCGGTTCCATTTGGTTCAGCCAATTTTTCTTATGTTCAGCAAATTTTTCTCTTCCACGCACACCTTGCACTTCTTACTTGTATACTCGCTTAGCTATTCATTCTCTTCTCATGTCCAAACCATCTTAAAGATCCTTTCTTCGTCATACTTAAAATATCCATTTCAACTATGCATTCATTTCTGATGTCTTTATACCGATTCCTTTCATACATTGACGCTTCACATTTTTTTTTAACTGAATAAAAGAGGACTTCCATGGCCTAGTTAGTAAGACGCACGTCTTCTAATCTACTTCTTCCACGCAGACCTTGTGAAAGACATAGACCGAAGGAATCCTCCATACTTTCCATCATCACCATCAACTACGGATATCCGACATAACAGGCTTTTCACTTTAATTTAAGTTTAATGTGTAAATTGTTTTTCAAATTTAAATATTAAATCGTTCTATAATTACATAATACTAAAACTTTTGATTTTTTTTTTTTTTTATTGGGTAAAACGTGTACCAAATGTATTATAAAAATAAAATGAAGTCTTTAACACTTCTCGCCTATAGGCCATCTTCATTTTGCGTTTCTTCTGGTTTACATTTTCAATGGTTAGATAATGTGGTTAAATAGTTTGTTAAGAGTAACTAACATTCAGTGATAAATAATTTGTTAAGAGTAATTAACATACTGTGATAAATAGTTTGTTAAGAGTAACTAACATACAGTGATAAATAGTTTGTTAAGAGTAACTACCATAAAGTGCCAAATAGTTAATTAAGAGTAACTAGCAAACAGTGTTAAATAGTTTGTTAAAAGTAACTAACAAATAGTGGTAAATTGTTTGTTAAGAGTAACTAACATACAGTGATAAATTGTTTGTTAAGAGTACTAACATACAGTGATAAATAGTTTGTTAAGAGTAACTACCATACAGTGCCAAATAGTTAATTAAGAGTAACTAGCAAACAGTGTTAAATAGTTTGTTAAGAGTAACTAACAAATAGTGGTAAATTGTTTGTTAAGAGTAACTAATACAGTGATAAATAGTTTGTTTAGAGTAACTACATACAGTGATAAATAGTTTGTTAAGAGTAACTAATATAGTGATATATAGTTTGTTTAGAGTAACTAACATACAGTGATAAATAGTTTGTTTAGAGTAACTAACATACAGTGATAAATAGTTTGTTAAGAGTAACTAACAAACAGTGATAAATAGTTTGTTCAGAGTAACTAACATACAGTGCTAAATAGTTTGTTAAGAGTAACTAACAAACAGTGATAAATAGTTTGTTCAGAGTAACTAACATACAGTGATAAATAGTTTGTTAATAGTAACTAACATGCAGTGATAATGATTTCTTGTTTTCGATTGGCCTTCGTTATTTTATGTTTACTTATTTTTATATTTATTTACACGTCATTATTATGAGCATATATTTATAGTATTAATTATATATCTGAATAACTTTGCTGTCTGACACAGAGATCAAGTTCAGTCAGGTTAACACTACGTTCCAACGTAATTACACACCTTATCAAAGATTATCCGCATTAAAATTTATTCTTTCACGTGTCCAGACCATCAAACGACACGTGTAAAAGTACACTTAGTAAAATCGTAATAATCGGAACTATCTAATCAAGTATTCATCTAGCAGTGTATCCAATCGAATTGTCGCTTAGATATTGGAAGAAATGAGATATTTCTTCGGTTAAAGTGTCGCAAAGGGATTGATTTCAAACATTGTCTCTTTGTATTCAAGTGCATTAATGGCATATGTCCATATTGTATATTTCGAATCGAATCTGTGTCTGAGAGATGTTCCTTCGGAGAGGAATAAAAATTTAAGGTTGATTTCCTCTTTATCTAATACATTAATTCGATTTCTTCTTCATCTAATACATGCATTAATTTGCCTCTGGAGTTGAGTAACCCTGCATCAACATGTGGAAGGTTTCGATTCTGCAAAGTAACTTGCATCTCGTTCTACAAGTGACCCCATGTGTTTTCCATATATCAAGATCCATAAAATTCTGAAAAAATCCTATTTTTGCTCTACATATGTAAGCGTTGTTCCGCTAAAAACAAATCTAAGTTCTTTACCACTATAAAATAAGTCTTCGACAATTACGTAAGTCTGCTTGGTGAAATTTGGTAATATTTTGTGGTATACATACATAACATATATTGAACTTAAATATACATATAATTATTAAATAATTTTAAAACAATGACTGTAATTTATTATTACTACTGCTTTTTGTATCTTCATGTTAGTTTAAGATAAAGTTGTATTATTTGTCAATAATTTTAAGTACTTGTATAACCTGTCACATGTTCATTTGTATATAAAGACACTGTTGTGTCGTTAATTAAATAAAATAAATAAATTAATTAATTAATAGTCCGAATCAATTCCAATAAGATCGTGTGTTATGCTACAGTTTTTACTGTTGTTGGACCTGTGGCATGGAATGGTCTATATACAGTATAACTGTATGTCAAATGAAATTATTGTAATGCTGTAACTGGTTTAATAAATAAGTACTGTTTTTTCTCATAATATAATAGTAAAACCCTATCGATTTCAAGAATTTCCCCTCATCATCATAAACAAGACTGAATGCTGCCCGGAATAGCACCAATAGACTATACGTAAACTATATGCTTCTAGACCAGGGGTGGGCATACATGAGGTCAACGAGAGCCACATTCTGGATTTTCATACATATAAAGAGCCACACCATAGTCACGTTCTCACGTAGTATTAAATACACTCATTCTAATTTATTACATATTCTACACAAATCTTAATTGCTATATAAAGTATAAAAAATACACATATAAGAATACAGTTTGCGTAGTTTGCGCACATAAAGAGGCAGGAGATGCGCGCGCACCCTACACATTGAAATCACAGCGCACACGTATATGATACACCAATACTTGCGTATTTGACAGTTGCATTCATACATGCACATCTTGTCATTTACAACATTTAGAAAGGAAAATCGCGAAAATACAAGTATAAAGGGGAAAGAAAGTGTCTATATTATTATAAGAGACATTGGGAGCCGCACTTAATCTAACGAAGAGCCGCATTTGCCCACGTCTGTTCTAGTATGTCGTTGCTAGCCCGGGCATAATTCACTCTTGTTTGTGCTCCCCTCATGTTGAGATGAAAACCTTGAAACCGGTAAGGTTATCTTAAGCCACTATCTTCCTATCCTACACTCAACTTATAAATGTGTGTATTTTTAATGTGTGTGAGTATTTTTATATGTGTGTGTATTTTTAATCTGTCAATAATAGTGGATTCGAATCCTGTGTTAGAGCGCTCTTGAGGAGAGTTTTTTCTCTCTAAACGGCAAGAGAGAGTTTGCTCTCTAAACGGCGCTATCAAATTGTTATTTTCTTATTGTTAAGTGGAAAAAGCAGTCTTTTGAGAGAGAGCCGGAGTCGTGGAGTCGGAACATTTTAGGCGGAGTCGGAGACGGAAAAAATTGACCGACTCCGACTCCGTTTAATTATTTTAACATTTTCTTTAATGAATAACGTTACGGTATGTGTTAACCAGTTAACCTCTCATTGTTTCATGCCTGATACTATGCAGACTTTTATAATCGATATAAAAACAGCAATACTGCGATATCCTGAAATTATTCAAGATTCAGCGCTGACCGTCACGGCCTTACCACTTACCACCTACACAAGTTAAGAGCTTCCATAAATCCTGACTTATTTTGAGATCTAATTCCATTTAGACCACGAATAGGGAATAAGATTTGTATAAAGTATATTTACTTTCAAAAATCTTATCTTGTGTTCTATTCAATATTGAATCAAAATAATAATAAACAATATAAATAAGATTTAGTTAACGTATGAAAACAAATGAAGCAACCTTTTTATTTTATTTTAAAGTGTTTTCTTATTTTTTTTAATACCTACCTGTGTTGTTTTTCTAATTATTTTAAAAGTTTTATTTAATTCTTTTTTTAAATAATAATATATATTTTTAATTTTATTTTTGTGTGAAGATATTGCTTAATGCGTATTGTTTATATATTTTTTTATTAAATTGTTTCATTTGTGTACGAATATAATTATTTTTTTTATTTATACCTGTATCCGTTATTAATAAGTCAATATAAATACATTAGGTAGACGCAGTAAATTATAAAATAAAATAAAAATTGAAGTCAGAGTCAAGAGTTGGAGTCGGAGTATAAAATAAAGCCGGAGCCGGAGTCGGAGTCGGTAAATTTTCATCCGACTCCACAGCCCTGCTTTTAGTAAATCAATTACAATGTTTTCAATACTCTACAGTGTTAACGCCTGAACTAAAAATAATTTGATTCAGTTTATATCTCTAAGTACACAAAAAGAAAGGCAATAAATTAAAACGATCCCAGTTTCTCGGTAATTCTCGTTATTTTCTCCAGATATCATCTTTTCTCCAGATATCATCTTTTCTCCAGATATCATCTTTTCTCCAGATATCATATTTTCATAATAAACCGCCGTCAATCCCCAAGTGGTCCAGATTATCTCGTGCCAGCTAATTAATATATTATACATAATAACAGTAAAATCTGGTAAAAGCTGAATTGAAAAAATCCGAGAAACTGGGAATACCTGTAAGGAGGTGTGACCTCTTTCCAAGTAAGGTGAACAGGTCTGCTGATAAGGGAATTAAATTAAGTGCCCAGGTTCATTGCCCGTCCGACGAGACAAACCAAAGAGTGTAAACGAACGTTATGTGGTGAAACCAAAAGATCGTAAAAATTTTAATTTTGTTTTGTTATTTATGTTGATTTATGTGTGAAGGAAGTACAGAGATAAATTGGTGGGCATAAAAATGTCCAATGGATACGTTTGACATGTTAGTGTTGGCAGAAAGTGAAGATGAATTGCAGAGATTGATAAGTAAATAACGAGGCATATCCAGAAAGTAAGTGTGATGAATTTTTGTAGGTTACAATTTTTTTTATTTAAACAAAAAAAAATATGTGGTTACCGTATTACATATGTGAGCTATTTTTCGACATAGTCGCCATTCCTCTCAATGCAGGTGGTGAAGCGGGGTATCAACTTTTTGATGCCTTCCTCGAAGTAGTTTCCCGCCAACCCCTCCGTCCACTTCTCCATCTCCTCCTTTACCTCCTCGTCGGTTGAAAACCTTTTTCCACCCATGTGCAGCTTCAGGGAGGTAAAGAGATAGTAATCTGAAGGTGCTAGGTCAGGGGAATGCGCGGGATGGTTCAGGACATCCCATTTAAACGAGGCGAGCAGTTCCTTCGTGGCGTTGGCTGTGTGTGGTCTGGCATTATCGTGCAGCAGGCAGACTCCCTTTGACAGCATGCCTCTCCTCTTGTTCTGAATCACCCTGCGCAATTTTTTTAGGGTCTCACAGTATCTTGCAGAGTTGATGGTCTCCCCTTGAGGCATATATTCATTTAAAATTATGCCTTGACAGTCCCAAAACACGGATGCCATGATTTTCTTGGCTGAAATTGTGGTTTTGAACTTTTCTGATCATCATGCACAGACGTACGGCCGTTTTTAAACTCGCGACACCACTTGTACACACTCGTACGATTCATAGCTTTATCACCATTTGCAGTTTTCACCTCATTATAAACCTCAACCGGAGGTTTTCCCTTCCAAACGAGATAACGGATGACGCCGCGTATTTCGCACTTGGCGGGAGATTGGATTGACATTTTTCACGAAACGTGTTGTCGCGTCGACACTTCTCAACGTACTGACCTCGAACCGGTCTCGTTGCGGAGGGGAAGGGTCAGGCTACACGAAAGTGTAGCCAACATGTCGAAAATAAAATCCATCCGGTCGTGAGAGCCTCAGTACACCTATTTTCTGGATACGCCTAGTAGATAAGAGATGCGAAGAGAAAGATCTGGGAATGAATGTTGAAAAATCCAAAGTAATGGTAATAAAAAAGTGTGAAAGGGAAAGCGAATCCGACAAGTAAAGTAAAACTTAAAGATTACAGCAAATTGTTAAAATCTGCCATTTGAATAGTGTATTCTCAGAGTATGGAAGAGTTTGTCTAAGATTTATTTTCAACCTACGAAAGTGCTATTATATGACTTCATACCAGAAGACATTGAACTGGTTGAATGTTAGAAATATACGCCAAATTCACATACTGTCTCTATTGTATAATACCCTTAATTGCTCCGACGCCCCCTCTTATCTCGCCGAAAAAAATCAGTGTCTTTCCAATCATGGATTAGCGCTACGCTCAAACATAGATTGTCTATTATTGGCCTTTCCAGTTCACCGCTCCTCTCCGTTCTTCTTTTTTTACGTCGTCCTTTACTGTCCATGCAGTGAGACTGTAATCAGCCTTTGGCATGCTTTAAGAACCGACTGAAAAAACTCTTAATTTCTAGTCAGTAAAATAACGTGTTTCATTCCTGATTTTTCTTTTCGTTTCCTCTCCACCACCCCTTCCTTTTTTTTTTGATTGATAGTATCCCACTTTATATGAAAAAGAATGTTCGGGTGATTGTCCGTCTTTGTGGGGTTCGTGGGCATGTGCTCACGTATATGTTTATGGATTTCGTGGGGATGGATAGTCATTTGAATGATTTATGCGACCACGTAATTTGCTTCATTTACTTTTGTCTGTTAGGTTGGAAGAGATTGCCACCTGACAATAAGCCCGCCAGATTGTATTTGAAATAAAAGTGTTAAATAAATAAATAAGAGTTCATAGGGATATCGAAAGGCGTGAAACGTTAAGAAACAAAGTCAATATCAGTAAAAAAATATAGAAAGAATTTAGCGTAGAAAGTGAGAGTAATCGTAGAAATTGTTTGAGAAGATTTAGTATTTATTTAGAATAGGCTAACGGTGAGTGTCGAGATAGGAAAATCTGGCGCTCTGTCATATCTGCCTACTCCGACAAGGAAATGACGTGATGGTATGTATGTATATATTAATCTAGCAGACTATTGTCACTGATAATTACATAATGCACATAACCAACCAATAGAAGACATTTATTTTTCTATTGTTATTCCTCTGGTAACAGTACTCACAAGCGCTAAACGTGTGGTGGTATTGTTACCTCTTCATACGCGGGGTAGTAATTTAAGTTGTTCTAAACCTGAAGAATCGATGAATGGAGCCAAAAACAACGTTTTTGCGTCCCGGCCACGCTCTTCAGTACATCTAAATCGCCAGTTTATATATGAAGAAAGGTACTATGTAAAAACTATAAAAAGGACCTCCATAATGAACTTGCGATGTGCAAAGTGGGAATGAAGAAATATACTTTAGGGTTACCAATATGAAATATTTTAACTTATTTATTTAAGAACTTGATAAATTATTTAAAAACGTGGGATATTGAATGTTGTATAGCGATATGAAACAGTGGCAATGGGGCACTAAAACATGTACCATATATGAATGTACTCGAACCAGACAGTATAAAATGTATGAGAGTAAAACGAAGACGTGGAACAGGACTGAAAAGAGCCTAATAAATGCTGTATAAATGGCTGCACTCAGAAGAATTCACGGTGGGGCAATGTATGACAGAATGTGGAATGAAGTGATTAGGGATAAGTGTGAAATTGAGACTTCATGTGTTGAAAAGGATAAAGAAGTGCACTCTAAGATGGTTTGGGCACGTAGAACGAATGAATGAAGAGAAACGAAAAAAAAATACTAAGTGTAAATGTGAGTTAAAGGCATGGTAGAGTATGAAGTATACGAAGGAAAATATGGTTGGATCAAGTAAATGATATTTTAAAAGAAAGAAGTGTAAAAAGAAATCATAGGTGCTGTATGAGAAGGTGTGTGGATGTGGAAAAGGCAAAATATATATGTCACGAAATGAAAGTCTGGCATTGTATACACCCTGCCTACCCCGACAGGGTGAAGAAATGTATACACCGAGAAGAATACATGGGGTGATAATGTATGACAGAATAAAGTGATTATGGATTATGTGAACTTAACGCTGGTGTGTTGAGTATGATGAAGAATACAGTGAGATGATTTGGTCATTTCGAACGAATGGACGAAGAAAGACTAAAAACGATGTGGTAGAGAACGACCTAAGAGATTCTGGTTGGGTTAAGTGAATGATATTTTGAAAGAAATCAACGTAAAAAGTCAGAGCAATCGCAAGAGTTGTCGAGGTGGAATGTGTGTGAAGAAGGGGAAGGATGTGTGTCAAGATAAGAAAATCTGGGTCTCAATCCTCTCTGCTTTCCCCAACAAGAAGGCATGATAGTTTGTTTGTATATATTTAAAAAAGTAAAAACTAAATAAACCCATATTATACTCAAGAAAATGTAGGATGGTCCCTGTGACGTTCGAAATGTCATGTCTTAAAGGGATGGGGTAAAATCGTTTTTTTACAAATCGAATCGTGTTTTCTCTAAACTGACGTTTTAATTCCTAATATTCATTATACTGACTTTCTAATATATTGTATGATTTGTATCTATCTTTAAATAGGCCAAGATCCACTATGAATTAATACTAATTACGAACATTTCATTTTAGGTATAAAAAAATCGAAAATCCAATTATCGTATACCCCATCCCTAGCCAATGCCGACTAACGTAGTGACTTTTGGCAAACGTCACCAAATATTATTTGCTTTTAACAAACTGACACATTTTTGCTAATTTGTAACAAGATGTATTCATTTGTCATTATTGATAGTTTTATGTAATGTATTTACCTAAATAACTTGCTATTTATTAGAATCGAGGCTTATATTAAAGTTGATAAAATAATTAAAATTACTGAACGTCGTTACAAGGTTGTATTAGAGCAAAATTGTGAACTGTCACAGTGACCATGCTACATTTTCTCTAGTATAGTTATAGTCAAGCTATTTAACACTGTGTTTCAAGATCCTCTCATAAGGGGAGCTCAAACAAGACTAAATAATCTTGTTTGTGCTCCCCTATGATGAAGTGAAAACCTTGAAACCGGTAGGATTATACCGTTATATAAAGTGGAATGAACAATGTTTAACTAAAGAAATTACAATAAATTAAACTATGTACATGTAAATTATTTATAATAAATATATGTTAACCCTGAAACACACTGTCGAGTTTTTTTATGCCTACCCACATTTAATTTCACCTCTTTGATCTCTGTTTATTGCATTGCAGCCACGCTGAGTTATTCTACAGAATCTCAAGTAATTTAACACTCCAGCGCAGGTAGTGTTGGATTCCACTAAACAACATTCTTTTATGGGTTTTATACGAGGAGATCTTGCACAAAGGGCTATTCTGCGGTTGTGCATTAAAAATATTCTACCTTTTCATATTAACATTTACATCAATCGTTGTTAAATTGTATGATAGACTGACAAGTAACATACTTCATATATTATTTTTAAATCTTCTTTATCCTGTCGTGTAGCTCATGACTGAGCGTCATGACTTCCATGATAGTCTTCAACGACTCCTCTCCATCCATCCCTGAACTACGCGGCTCAAAGGGGAGTTGATAAGAATAGTCCAGTTGCATCTCTTACTTGGTCAGTCCAACGCATTGAGAGTCTTCCTCTTGTACGTCATCCTTCTACGCCTCCAGTAACCATACACCTCTCTAAACTGTCTCCTTGGCCACAAGCAACGTGCCCAAATAATCGGAGGACTCGTCGAAGACATGTTGTTGACAATCTGTCGGTCATTCTCAGTTCTTCGAGAATGGAGGCGTTAGTTCGCCATGCTGTCAAAGAATTCGTAATATCTTTCTTCAGCACCACATTTCAAATGCATCTATTCTACGTATTTTGCTTGCACCCAGAGTCCAAGCTTCTTTTTAAACCATACACGACTTATAAAGCGTTATTTCGTAATAAGTCATCACATCGAGAACGCTTTGTTTTAAAGAGTTACTAGAATCAGTTGTATCAGGTTTGGATTGTCGTCTGATTTCAATGCAGCTGCTAGGTTTATAGATGTAATGCCATATAAGGCCTCGAAAAAGTCTTCACTTTAGATTGATTTCAAACTTTATATCTTTGTATTCAAGTCCCTGAATGGGATGTCCCCATTGTATCTTTGGAACATGTGTGAGAGATGTTCCTTCAAAAAGAAGTAGAACTTTGAGGTTGATTTATTTTTCATATAAGAAATCGATAGCTTCAAATAAGTCCAATAGGACGGGGTATTATGACAGAGCTTTTACCGTTGCAAATATTGTGATACAGAATGGTCTGCCTCCTAATTTCAGAGATACGAGTGGCGTGTGCAGCTTTAAGAAGCTCTTAAAGACTATCCTTTTTAGGATGTCTTACCAAAATTTATTAGTGGGTTCGAATACTGAGTAAGAGCGCTCTTGAGGAGAGTTTAGAGAAGTGAACATTATATGCATGTATACAAAAGTTAGTAAATCAATTCTCTCAGTCTACCCCACAAGGAACACGGCGTGATAATATGTATGTATATTTTTTACACGTCCTTATAAAGGTAGGCAGAAAATACGGAATATGACTAATCATATTCTGTTATATAACTTTCGCATCTGTTACACAGAGCCGGAACGAGAATTTTAGCGCCTGTGGCACCCATTTATAGATGCGCCCCTACTGGTAAAATTACTGTTAATTTCCACCTATTTTTATACCTAAAAATAAGGGAAAGTTGGGGACGTGCGAAAACTGACAATATAAATCATCGAATAAAAAATAAAATATCAAACATTTATATAGTATCTTTATTATTCGACCATTTATTAAAAAAAATATCAATTACTTTATTGAAATCTATTCATTTCGAAATCAAATATTTAATAGAGAGAATACCCAGATTTGACAAACTTTCTTGTCCCAAGACTAGATCTAAAAATTATAGATTATTATTAATTGACTTTCATAAGTCTCGATCATTGACAACGTTAATAGTTATTTAAAGCCATTTTTAATGATTCTCGAATTATTTTTTTTAAATTTATTTACAGTTATTTTTGCCGATCAATTATAGAACCTTTCAGATATCGCGCCTGTGACCAGCACCCCGGTTGCCCCACACTTGTCCCGGCTCTGCCGTTACATCAATCAATACATCATGCCCACACATCAGTTTTTCATAATTTTTCAATCTTCTTTCTTTGAAACTAATTATTATTACATAAAAACTTGAGCTTTAGACGTTTCAGAAAACAGGAAACGAGTGCACATGCCGATGCACGAAAATAAACCGTTTGTTTATAACACCTGAATTTATCTGAAGTTACCTACTTTTTCAAGGAAGATTCGCCAAATAAACTTGTCTGTGAATAGTGAATTGTAAATATTTATATTATATGATAAATTATGACTAACAAAGACAGGGACTGTTAAGGGTTTAAATTCAATGGGTCGCGTTAAATAAATTTTATAAAGTTCTCCACGTGTCCAATCATCTTAAAAATTATCTTTTTTTTTATTATTAAACAAAGTAATATACTATATTGTACAACCATTTGTCAAGGCTATACCTATTATATATACACATGTATTACTTAACTAATCTTAATTATATGTTATCATTTATGCACTTACTTAATCTTATTTTCCTACATATCCTTTCATTTTATTTATTCAATCCTAATATATGATTTCTTAGAAATAATTAACACCTACATACTACTTATAACTAGATAAAAATTCTTACACTAATTATTTAGCAAAAACAAGTCCACTCAACTTACTGAAAACATTAATTTCTGGTGTATATGTATTTTTCTCCATTCGTTCGTCGCACGTGCCATATTAGAGACAGTTATTTTCCATTGTATTCTACACATCATTTTTTTGTTTGGTAAAATAACTGGTAAAATTCAAAAGAATCGTCTATTTTTCTGTAAGACCGGATTCCGGACCACGAGCCTCGAGTTGGTAAAACCACGAATTAACATGTGTTTTACCACACTAAATTTTGGTGTTCAAGGCTAATTGGAATATTTTCATCATCGACCTATATACTATATTTCAACAAATATTTAAGAACTCGTCAAGTACGTTAATATATACAAACATATCTTTGGAGACTTACGAAAGTACGTCAGATCTACCTTTCCATTATTAGCACAGGCTTCCGAAGCATCATCTGTTGCCTGACTTGTCCACCTACAGTATTAGCAGGGAGGACCAAGGTCCGAGAGAATGTAATGGGATTCAAGTAGCCTGTACGAGCAAACATGCTAAATAATTAGTTGTAATAATTGTTATCTTTTCTTTTTTTTTATTAAACAAAGTAATATATTGTACAAATATTTGTCAAGGCTATACCTATATACACATTTATTACTTAACTAATCTTAATTATATGTTATAATTTATGAACTTACTTCATCTTATTTTCCTACATATCATTTTATTTTTATTTTTTACAATCATAATATATGATTTCTTAGAAATAATTAACACCTACATACTACTTATAACTAGATAACAATTCTTACACTAATTATTTAGCAAAAACAAGTCCACTCGTTCAGGCTACTTGTATTCCATCACATTCACTCAGACCTTGGCCGTTCCAGCTAATACTGTAGGTGGACTAGTCAGGCAACAGATAATGCTTCGGGAGCTTGTGCTTATAACGGAAGGGTGGGTCTGATTTACTCTCGTAAGCCCCCAGGGCAGCGATTAAGGGATTGCTGTGATTTTGTTGACTTTTATAGAACTTCACGGTCCAAGCGAGGATGTGGTGTTGTAGGGTTTCTTCTCGCTGTTCAGCGTAAAGTCGGGTAAGGTTTGTTCTGGGATGGGTGTTAAAAGATATCTTGAATGCCTTGTTCTGCACTCTCTGGAGTTTCAGGTGATCCATGTTGCTCACACTACCCCAAACTAATGCAGCATAGGTCAAGATAAGACGACTAAGGGTTTTATAGAGGAGGGGCTTATTTTTGGGTGAAAGGAAGCTGCGTCGATGGAATATCGAACTGATAGCCCCTATGCCCTTGTGACCCTTCTGTCTGATGGTATTCAGCTCGTACACAAATTTAAAATTATCTTTAAACGATTGCAAACAAATAGCCTCGAAAAAAAACTTTGAAAAAACTATGGGACATGTTTCGTTTTTTCATCGGCATGGAACCACGACCGTCAAAGCCTAGTTGATAAGACATGTTCCAAGCTGAAGGTTTTGGAATGGATTTCTGTTGATACCCAGATTTTATAACAATAGATTGATTTTCCCTTAAGACATATTTAACACCTTTTTTGGTTGGTTGAAACAGTTTAAATTATTATGTCTGTCAAGAAATACAAACCAAAAACAACAGACCACGCTGTTAATTTTATTTTAAATCTAGTCAAGGCTAATAATAATCTTGCCATAAACCACTAATTTCTAGTTCAGTCAAACATCTTGATGGGGGCCATTAAATCGTTGGCAAAATTGCTATCGCATGTCATGGAACTCACAACGAACGGTTACATTATTATTATTGTTTATTCTACAAGGATTTTTCCCACACGCGACCCTTGCTGTTGTTATTCGCGCTATTCGGTGAATTTGATTGAGCAAAAAATTTGCTAAAATTAGTGACCGAAAAAAAAACTCTTGTCGAATAGGGTTGTTAAATATACACTCGCAGAAAAATATTTCAAAAAAATATATGCATCACGTAGATATTAGTTAACTATTATCAATAATAGGCAAAAGCCTAGTTTACTGGGGATACAACAAATGAAAGGCGACTAATCCAGATCAATTAAAATAATGTATGTCTAAATTAAATTACCTGTTCTTTTTTCGCAAATTATGTATATTTCTTGTCATGTGTAATAATAAATAAATAAAATTAAATAAAAATATGCTCCATGACCCTAAGGTGTTAAACAATCGATAATATTGTGGTACTAATGTATTTACTCCAACAAGTGTGCAAGGGTATGCAACACAAGTCATATAAAAATACACAAGTATTGTGTAAGAATACAGAGTAAAAATACAAAGTATTGTGTAATATACACAAGTATTGTGTAAAATACACAAGTATTGTGTAAAATACAAAGTATTGTGTAAAATACACAAGTATTGTGTAAAATGCAAAGTATTGTGTAAAATACGAGAAATACACAAGTATTGTGTAAAAATACAGAGTTAAGTAAATATACGACTTAGAGTGTCCTGACAGAAAGACTGTTTTTTAAGCAACGCTATAAAAATGTAATTTCATTATTATTATTAGAGAAAACTATTTATTAAAAAACAAACAATCAAATTAGATCTCCGTGGCTTAGCTGATAAGTCTGTATTCAAACCCGGGGTAACGTGTTCGATCTCCGTTGGCACCCAGATTCGAAAAAATAAAGGTTCAAGTATGATTTTTACTAAAGACTTGTTTGAACACCTTTCCGAATCGTCGAAACAGATTGCCACGTGACAATAAATATAACAGGTTGTATTTTATAGAAAGTGTAATACAAAACAAAACAAAAATACTATTAAATAAATATTCTATTCAGACTATGGTGACAATTGTAATTTATTTTTATCAAACACTGTTTATTCCACTTTTTTGTGGAATAAACAGTGTTTGATAAAAATAAATTACAATGTCTTTAAACCTCCACAACGTTAATGTCTTAACTATAAATAACATATGGTGACAATTTTGTGACAATCAACATTTATATAGTTGCCTTTGTTATACGCAATTTAATAGATTTGTAACAACATGCAAAATTATTTATTTTTAAGTTTAAATGTTTATAGTTTAAATTATAATCTAACAGCACTAACTAAATACCTATGACAAATTAATATCAATTAATGTCAACAATATAAACTTTTTTAAATAAATATCTAAACGTAATCGACACTTTTAAAACATTATAGTGTGTATTAAATACACATAAACACAAAGTTATAAATAATTTGGACTTCAAAGTGTATTTTTCTTATTATCTAGACTAAACAGAAAGTCTGTCTTTCAGTATGATTTTTTTATACATTAAGTATTAAAAAAGCAGAAGAACTGGTTCGTCTCAGAACTGTTCCAGCATTCTTCCAGTATTCAGTCTAACCGGGGTGTAAACAGTTTGTCAGCTGGCTTAGTCCTCAGACTGTAACGGAACTCTAAGTCGGCAAAAAGCAACATACGTTTCACCAACTTTTATTTTATATTTTTCATCCCATAAAGAGTGATCTTGGACATTATAAAGCCATTAACACTTGCCACCCTGTGATGGATAGCGAGTGACCAGGACTTATATTTTATTTTATTATTCGGCGTTTTAATACATAATAAAATTATTTTTATAACTAATTACAAAAAATAACCTAGCCGATTTTGCATAATTTTAATTTAAAATATACATTTTTCACTGGACGTTTAGCGTCCAGCACCGTGGCTGGCGGAATTTTTTAGCACATTAAGGCAAGTGTTAATAATAAAAGGATAATTCCTATAAAGCTGAAAGAGCAGACTGCTTAAGGGCGCTCTAACTTGGGATTCGAAACCCCTTTTATTGACAGATTAAAAAATAAATTTATAAATTTATAAATTAGTCAATGTAAAGATAGAAAGGTAGTGACTGCGGCCATTAGATAATATATATCCAGGTACATATGTACTTATATTCAGTAAAACATATTTTTGAAAATAAAACTACAAAAAATTTACCAAGGGAAGACAAACTACAAAGAAACCTATGTAGATCTTCCGATATGTGATAATAACCCATTCACCTTTTTTTTTAACCTGGCGAATTTATTGCCATGTGGCAATCTCTTCCAACCAACCAGAAATATGTTTTATATGCCCTAAGTGAAAACCAGACTGGTGTGCTATTTAAAAAAAATCTAGGTTCCAGCGGGGATCGAAGCTTTAGGTGTAGGGTAGAATTTTGTAATGAATAAGTATAAAAAAATAAATATAACATGAAGAACATTTAAAATTGTAACACCTATAAATAAATATTCATTAATTATTTTAATTTATTACAAGAAATAATACAAATGAAACATTATGTATAAATGTATTTTACATTAAGAAAATAAATAAAAATATACTTAAGCATAATTCAAATTAATACAAAAACAAATTTGAACGACCTAATACATTCAAATATATTTTATCATGAAGTGGCAATGGGTAGGACGTAGCCAAAATGTCAGACTCCCGATGGACATATGAAATAATCCAATGGTACCCAAGAGGCATAAAGAGGCCCAGAAGAAGACCGAAGGTACGCTGGATAGATCAAATCAGGAAGCATTGCAGCATCAACGAGCAAAAACCGAACTATTTGGAATTAACTTGGAGAGACCTTCATCCAGCAGTGGATCGACCCTGGTTGAAAATGATGATATACCAAGGGAAGACGATGTACACAGAAGCCTTTATAGATCATCCAATATGTGATAGTAACACATTCGGCTTTAGTTTTAGTGCAGTGTGCTATATTGTGTTCATATAACATCTTAAATTTTGATAAGACCTCCCAAAAGGATTGTTTTTAAGTGTTTCCTAAAGCGATACACGCCACACACATCTCTAATTCTAATAGACAGACTATTTCAGGTTACAGGGCAGTATTTGGAGTCAACTTGGGGAGACCTTCATACAGCAGTGGATTGACCCTGGTTGACAATGATGATGATGATATTTAATCATAGACATTACGCATATTTATTGCTTTAAATCAATTTCGTCCAACTAACCAGATTTTATTTCAAAATTATTATCGGTATACATTAACGTTTTTTTTTTTATTTGGTAAATGAAAATAATATTTGAGTTAAAGAAACATAAAAGTTAAATCTCAAGGAAAATACGGAATAACGATGAGAATTATACAGGAGTTAGACAAGGGGTGCTTTGAAATAAATGATATTTATTTTAAGTGATTTTCTTTAAAATTCATAAGGGAGCACATCTGATAAAGCAAGTGAGATCGTTAAAAAGTTGTAAAAATATTGTTAAAAATTTAAATTATATAATCTTATAAATATTAATGTCAACTAACATATTATAATAAACAGGTTCAATTGTCGAAATATAATTAGGAAGTGAAATATCAACTTTTGTAATGAAAAAAATAAATTATATTTGTATTGGGAAAAGTTTAGAAACGTCTTGTTAAATTTAAAAAGTGAATCGGTCATTAATAACAGCCCGGATAAACAAAAGGAAGCGGCCGGGCGAAAAAATCCCGACACAATTCTGAGAACAGAGATTGCGAGAGAAGCTAAACGCACAGGGCAAGCTGGCGGCGCAAGCACTCACAGTCTGCATGGGACTTGCCCCCACCCGCGCTCTCGCTGCAGAGGGAAGGATGAATGGTTCCAGCGAAAGCCAACAGGTGGTTGGCGAAATAGTTTACAAGTCGAATAATTTGATATAAATATATATTGCTGACTAGATATACTTATTTTTTCATCATATCTACATTTTTACGAATGTGATGTGAATATAAAGGGTCTTTCAAATTGAGCGGTTTTTTTAAATTCTTGGATAAAATACAGATGGCGTCGCTAACTTGCCTGGGTCTTGTAACATTTAAGAAGTGTAATGTATGACATTTATAAAAATGGAGTCGTATACAATACGACAACGCGTTCAAATTGAGAATTATTTTATGTATTGTAATCTCCGGAAACGGTGATGTTAATTGGCCACCAAGATTATGTGATCTGACACCGTTGAACTATTTTCTATGGGGTTACGTGAAAAGCTAGGTCTATAAGAATGACCCCCGATCAATTCCTGAGCTGAAGGACGAAATTATTCGCGTTATGAATGAGTTAGAACCTCAATTATGGCACAATGTCATCGACGCAACAAATGAAAGGCAACAAACCCAGACCCATTAAAATTGTATGTCCAAATTAAATTACCTGTTGTTTTTTCGCAAATGATGTATATTTCTTGACATGTGTAATAAATAAAAATAAAAAAATTAAATATTGAGCGGGTTTTTTTAATTCTTGGATAAAACACAGATGGCGTCGCGAACATGCCTGGGTCTTGTGACATTTGAGAAGTGTAATATATGACATTTATGAAAAATGGAGTCGTATACAATACAACAACGCGTTCAAATTGAGAATTATTTTATGTATTGTAATCTCCGGAAACGGTGATGTTAATTGGCCACCAAGATCATGTGATCTGACACCGTTGAACTATTTTCTATGGGGTTACGTGAATAGCCTGGTCTATAAGAATTAACACCCGATCAATTCCTGAGCTTTAAGACGAAATTATTCGCGTTATTGGTGAGTTAGAACCGCAATTATGTCAAAATGTCATCGACGCGACAAATGAAAGGCAACAAACGCAGATCCACTAAAATTGTATGTCCAAATTAAATTACCTGTTGTTTTTTCGCAAATTATGTATATTTCTTGACATGTGTAATAAATAAAAAAAAATAATTTTATATTGACCGGGTTTTTTTAATTCTTGGATAAAACACAGATGGCGTCGCGAACTTGCCTGGGTCTTGTAACATTTAAGAAGTGTAATGTATGACATTTATAAAAATGGAGTTGTACACAATACAACAACGCGTTCAAATTGAGAATTATTTTATGTATAGTACTCTCCGGAAACGGTGATGCTAATTGGCCACCAAGATCATGTGATCTGACACCGTTGAACTATTTTTGTGAATACGTTACGTGTATAGCCAGGTCTATAAGAATGACACCCAATCAATTCCTGAGCTGAAGGACGAAATTATTCGCGTTATTAATGAGTTAGAACCGCAATTATGGTAAAATGCCATCGACGCGACAAATGAAAGGCAACAAACCCAGATCCATTAAAATTGTATGTCCAAATTAAATTACCTGTTGTTTTTTCGCAAATTATGTATATTTCTTGACATGTGTAATAAATAAAAATAAAAAAATTAAATATTGAGCGGGTTTTTTTAATTCTTGGATAAAACACAGATGGCGTCGCGAACATGCCTGGGTCTTGTGACATTTGAGAAGTGTAATATATGACATTTATGAAAAATGGAGTCGTATACAATACAACAACGCGTTCAAATTGAGAATTATTTTATGTATTGTAATCTCCGGAAACGGTGATGTTAATTGGCCACCAAGATCATGTGATCTGACACCGTTGAACTATTTTCTATGGGGTTACGTGAATAGCCTGGTCTATAAGAATTAACACCCGATCAATTCCTGAGCTTTAAGACGAAATTATTCGCGTTATTGGTGAGTTAGAACCGCAATTATGTCAAAATGTCATCGACGCGACAAATGAAAGGCAACAAACGCAGATCCACTAAAATTGTATGTCCAAATTAAATTACCTGTTGTTTTTTCGCAAATTATGTATATTTCTTGACATGTGTAATAAATAAAAAAAAATAATTTTATATTGACCGGGTTTTTTTAATTCTTGGATAAAACACAGATGGCGTCGCGAACTTGCCTGGGTCTTGTAACATTTAAGAAGTGTAATGTATGACATTTATAAAAATGGAGTTGTACACAATACAACAACGCGTTCAAATTGAGAATTATTTTATGTATAGTAATCTCCGGAAACGGTGATGCTAATTGGCCACCAAGATCATGTGATCTGACACCGTTGAACTATTTTTGTGAATACGTTACGTGTATAGCCAGGTCTATAAGAATGACACCCAATCAATTCCTGAGCTGAAGGACGAAATTATTCGCGTTATTAATGAGTTAGAACCGCAATTATGGTAAAATGCCATCGACGCGACAAATGAAAGGCAACAAACCCAGATCCATTAAAATTGTATGTCCAAATTAAATTACCTGTTGTTTTTTCGCAAATTATGTATATTTCTTGACATGTGTAATAAATAAAAATAAAAAAATTTAATATTGAGCGGGTTTTTTTAATTCTTGGATAAAACACAGATCGCGTCGCGAACTTGCCTGGGTCTTGTGACATTTGAGAAGTTTAATATATGACATTTATGAAAAATGGAGTCGTATACAATACAACAACGCGTTCAAACTGAGAATTATTTTATGTATTGTTATCTCCGGAAACGATGATGGTAATTGGCCACCAAGATCATGTGATCTGACACCGTTGAACTATTTTCTATGGGGTTACGTGAAAAGCTAGGTCTATAAGAATGACACCCGATCAATTCCTGAGCTGAAGGACGAAATTATTCGCGTTTTTAATGAATGAACCGCAATTATGGCAAAATGTCATCGACGCGACAAATGAAAGGCAACAAACCCAGATCCATTAAAATTGTATGACCAAATTAAATTACCTGTTGTTTTTCCGCAAATTATGTATATTTCTTTACATGTTGAGCGGTTTTTTTAATTCTTGGATAAAACACAGATGACGTCGCGAACTTGCCTGGGTCTTGTGACATTTGAGAAGTGTAATATATGACATTTATAAAAATGGAGTCGTATACAATACAACAACGGCTTCAAATTGATAATTATTTTATATGTTGTTTATAGTTAAGGCATTAACGTTGTGGAGGTTTAGACATTGTAATTTATTTTTATCAAACACTGTTTATTCCACTTTTTTGTGACGGTATAACCCTGTCGGTTTCAAGGCTTTCACCTCATCTTCAGGGGAGCGCAGTCTTGTTTGCGCTAATTACTGACGAAATTATTGACGAAATTATTCGCGTTATTGGTGAGTTAGAACCGCAATTATGACAAAATGTCATCGAAATTTTTGACAAAAGAGTGGAAATCTGTGGAGCTGCAAGAGGTGGACATTTAGCGGATATTATTTTTATGTTTAAATGTCATACATTAACATATACTTCAATGACCAGTAAAAAGTTTTTGAAATCAAAGCAAATTGTGTGTTTTATTCAAGAATTAAAAAATTTGAAGAAAAAAAACCGCTCAATTTGAAAGACATATATACGAGTATATTAATATGTAATTTGTCTAAATCAATTCTTATTTTATATAATTTTATTATAAGCACCCATTTCATCTCCTGTATCCTCCCCGATTTCTTAAAACCTCTCACCAAGTCTTCAAAATGAATACATATTCAAAAAGTCAGAACTTGCTCGATGAAGGAGTAAAGTGTTTAGGGTAGGAACTAGATTCCGAAGGGATATTACCTCTAGATATTACATTGCATTACGCTTTCGGTATACCATATATCGAACAATTTAGGAAATACTTCAATGAGGACCTTCTAAGTTGTTCCTTTCATAGCGTGAAATTGTGATTGTCTAATTGGATAAAAATACATAAAATGACCTCCATGGCTTGTTGGTAAGTAATTATATTCTTATCCGGGAGTTGTAGGTTCGATTTTCGTTGGTGCCAATTTTTTTTAAATAAAAAGTAAATATCTTATTTAACTTAAGACTTCTGAAATATCTTTTTGGTTGGTTGTTAAATATTAAACCTGCCATGCTATACTGAATAAAATGAAAACTTATATTTTCAACAACACAATATTTTCATTACAGAACTAGCATGACTCAAAGAAAACAATTAATAACTGTTCTACAGTACCCGGCGGTAAGTAATACACATCGTTTGTAGAGCGTCGTCTCTGTCATTCAAATACGTGTTCCGTCGAGATTTGTCAGTCGTTACGGGACCGGACTGTTAGCGCATCGTGCGACAGAGACGATACTCTACAAACGATACGATTATGTATTACTTACCGCCGGGTACTGTATATACATTGACATTTTTCGAAATGATGCGCTCTTCATTATTATTATTTCTTCAATTATTTAGATATTTGATGAACGATAACAATTCTAAGTAACCATTTTTACAATTGAAAATGTTTTTTTTTTATTTCTTTTTATTAACTAAAATTATAAAAATGTTACTTGACCCAATTTAATATTTTATAACTCACTGGAATAAAGCGGCATTATTTCTGACTAGCCGCACATTGAGTTCATACTACCGCAATAAGAGATTTCAGCACTTCGAGCAATAAACTATTTACAGTAATGGTTATGTGAAAAATCTGGAAACTATTCTCGAAACAGGATGATTAACGTGTTCCCCGCGGGTAGCACAAACGCCTGTGATCTGACGACAATCCAAGTTTCAAATCACAAATACTTAAAAAAAATGACACAAAACCGGAATAAAAATTGAACTAAAATTTAAAATAATCTTTATTCTAGCGACATCTCTGAAAACCTTGTCAAATAATATATTAGTTTATGAGATATTGTTGAATAAACAGAGCGCCGATTTTTTTTGGTTTCTCAATATTTCCAGCATTAACGACCTGTCGCGCGGATCGAGTCCTGCGATGAGTCTCTCTTACGTAAATAAACATTACTAAGTCTCTCTTACGTAAATAAACATTACTAGTGCTATATGCATTTGATTGGGTGAGTGTCATGAAGCATTGATTTGATCGTAGCATTCCTTTGTTTATTTTACGTAATGTTTAGTTTATCTCCTTTATTTAATGAGTCTCCTTAAGAGTAATGACTATTATTTATTATCAGAAAATTACTTAAGTGTCATGTTTACTTGGTGTTGTAATCAAATATCAGTGGTTCTAAACAAAATATGTGTTTAAACTTAGAAATTAAAAAACGCTGAAATTGTGCCGCGCACAGGATTCGTGGAATTTGATTTTTAAAGCGGTGAACAGGTTAATATATCTCATAAATTACGTCTGGCCGAGATTCACATCATGTTCTGTTTCGTTGATTGGAAATAAATTATTTTATTTATCATAGACTTGCACGTAAATAAACAATCGGAAAAAAATTAACCTTACAAATTCCAATCCTCACGAAGATGACAACATACTCGTATACTACCTTGATCAAAAAGTTTTAGGACCGGCCGCTGTGTGGCGCTGTCAGTCACCCGATTGGAATTCTTTTTTTTTGTTAGGCTACCACATATATCATTGACACTTCCCTTCAAATTTCAGCGTCATAGCTTGACATTTGTAAAAGTTACGCTGTACTGAGTACATCTACTTTGTGCGTGTTTTCGATTTTTTACAAGTTTGAAAATAGCATCGACTGTGCATCAACGAGTTTGCATTACATTTTGTGTAAAAAACGGATTTAACGGTCCGCAGACCTTGGAAATGTTGGAGAAGTGTTTTTCGGTGGCACGAACGCTTCAGAAATGGTCGTGAGTCGGTCGTGAGTCGGTCGAGGATGACGAACGCAGTGGCAGTCGAAAACCGACGAAAACATCGATAAAATCAAAGAAATGTTAGCCGAAAACACGACGACTACTATCCAGCAGCCTTCGAATTCACCTGATCTGGCTCCCTGCGATTTTTTCCTGTTCAACCGACTTAAAAAACCGCTTCGCGGAACGCGTTACAGCTCCCGAGACGATGTCATGAAAAAATCGAAGACGGCTCTGATGGACATACCGAAAATTGAGTACCAGCGGTGTTTCGAGGATTGGATCAACCGCTGGCGTAAGTGCGTTGCAGTCGATGGGGAGTACTTTGAAAGGGACTATATGGATTTTGATGAATAAACTTGTATTTTAGATTTTATGAATAAAGTCCTAAAACTTTTTGATCAAGGTAGTATGTAGTTAATCCGTGGAATGTAACTAGTAAATCTGAGTCTGGAATTGGCTGAAATTGGTACAATTCTGTAACAAACTCCTTAAACCCTTCCTGTCCTGTGATGTGTAACTAGTACACATTGCCTCTAATATCTCTATAAATATAATAAATACTGGGTTCAGATTTTAGGTATTCCTCCGTAATACATTTAAGCATTGAATGAAAAAAATAATATTAATAATAATTAGCACTTATCGGCCACGTCGGAGATATTTTGTGAAAATCGGGAATAAATTCACCAATACAATCAAACGTGTGCCAGTGTATAACGTAGGCATATTCATTCTAAAAAAACCGCTATGGGCGAAGAAGCGACGCTATTCACGTCTCACTCTCACTCTACTTCGGTATATGGGAACATAAGAAATATAATCTCAGTTCGCTCAGTAGCCAGCGTGCTTTCGTTCGAGATGGTCGTCTCGCCCGTTTTGTGAACGTCGTCCGATGTTTTTTTTTTTCATGTTTTCAGCATTGAAATTTCAATTATTATCAATTTTGACTGAGCGCCGAATAATCGACGCTCTACAATAGATTATTCAGTTATGTAATATGTTAGGTAAACCCAAATATAGTACAAACAGTTACAGTCAACGCGAGAAACAATCATCGCATTTATTAATAGCAGTATTACTCACCCGGAAGAGACCGCAAAATAAGTTTAAGCAGGCTAAATTGGAAGAAGCTCAAATCTACAACACTTTATATTAGTGTATCCGTGAATAAAGTGCTCGATGTAAAATCTTTATTTGTTAATTTAATTGACCTTTTTGGGGCACCCGATCTCGTCAGAATTATTACTGGTTTATTGCAAATATTTTTCCAAGAGATACAATACTTTTTTATATATATTAGCTTATATGTGATGTAGAAGGAAGATGGAACCAATTAGTAACCTGGTGATCTGATTAATCTTCCTGTGCTAAAAAAAACCGTGCGTTCCGTAAAATACCCGAATCAAAGAACTGTTAAATCAGAAGAACGCTCTGTTAACACGCAACCACCCTAGCAGGGGGTAAGAATTACATATGATGGGAACTGACATGAACCAATATGCATTTTACACGAGCTTCAGGGTCTTGCTGTTCATCCCTGAACAACAATAACTGAAATAAATTTTGATCAACCCTTATTCAATAAGTTTTGTGACATTATTCCCTACACCGACATGATACACATCACCACCAACATCATGTCATGGGTCCTATTGCGGTAAAAAGGGGTACATCTTTCGCATCAGCCATAGACCTCATCATGCATACTCTCCTATCATAAATGCTTTTCACTATTTCATATTTCAAAATGTAATTAAATTGATCGTCCCACGTTTTTCTTTGTGGTTCCCAGAACAAACCTTACCCGACTTCACCGAAAAGTCAACAAAATCACAGCAATCCCTTAATCGCTGCCCTGGGGGCTTACGAGAGTAAATCAGACCCACCCTTCCGTTATAAGCACAGGCTCCCGAAGCATTATCTGTTGCCTGACTAGTCCACCTACAGTATTAGCTGGTAAGACCAAGGTCTGAGTGAATGTGATGGAATACAAGTAGCCTGAACGAGTGAGTGGACTTGTTCTTGCTAAATAATTAGTTGTAAGACATTGTAATTTGTTTTATCAAACACTCTTTATTCCACTTTTTGTAACGGTATAACCCTATTGGTTTCAAGGCTTTCACCCCATCTTCAGGGGAGCACAAACAAGACTGAGATGAGGTGAAAGCCTTAAAACCGGTAGCGTTATACCGTTACAAAAAGTGGAATAAACAGTGTTTGATAAAATATATTACAATGTATTTAAACCTCCACAACGTTAATGCCTTACCTATAAACAATATATTAGTTGCAAGAATTGTTATCTAGTTATAAGTAGTATGTAGGTGTTAATTATTTCTAAGATCTCATATATTAAGATTGAATAAATAAAATAAAATGATATGTAGGAAAATAAGATTAAGCAAGTGCATAAATTATAACATATAATTAAGATTAGTTAAGTAATAAATTTGTATATAGGTATAGCCTTGACAAATATTTGTACGATATATTACTTTGTTTAATTAAAAAAATTAAAAAATCTTTGTGTTTCCAAACTTAGCATACATTTTATATTACTCATAGTGGTATAGAATTTATGATAATGTAAAAATAAATAAGATTATATATTTAACGACACCTATAAGCATACCTATAAATGGAGCAAAGTCCTATTAATAAAAAACATATCATATGAAATAACCAAAAATATTCCAAGTCATATAAAGCCAGCTTTTTACACTAATTTAATCTCCGGAAACTCTTATTTAATGGGAAAGGCAAAAATGGAATCCTTAACATACTGTAATAATTTATATATAGGAAAGACAGGAAGATCTTTTGAAAAGAGATTTCGTGAACACAAATCCGCCTTAACAAATCCTCTAATTTATTCTGAAATGGCTTATCATTGTCACCGTGAAAACCATACTTTTTATATCGATGATGCCAAATTCTTACATATATCAGTAGTAACGGAAATAAATTGGATAGATTAGAGGCCCTAGAAATTTCCAAGTCAGTACACCGATCCGAACATCTGTTGAACAGTTATTTCCCAAAAAATTTCTCCGCTCTTGGCCGAAATTGTCCCATGCGTCCCTCACCCCTCAGCCTCCAACCGTTGAAGCGCGTATATCGGTACCAGTTCGAACAGGATTTAGTCTTGTTGGCGCTCCCCTGAAGATGAGTTGAAAGCCTTGAAACCGGTAGGGTTATACCGTTACAAAAAAGTGGAATAAACAGTGTTTAATAAAAATAAATTACAATGTCTTTAAACCTCCACAACGTTAATGCCTTAACTATAAACAACATAAAAATAAATAAATCAAGTGTAATTAAACGGCAAATAAAAGAATAATTAAAAATTCTGTTTATTCCCTGGAAATTATAATATGACAGAATGAGGAGATAAAATCTTCCTATAATTAATGGGGAAGCCCCTAACGTTTCCGCTGAGCTCGTTTTGTTAATCTGAAGAGGAAAAGAGAAATTAAATATTATCTGTAACATACTTAACTAAAAACCGCAAAACCAGTGTTGGGTTTGCTTAATTCTGATTATTTTATTTTTGTTATGTGGTTTGAGTTGCCGAAGATTATGGAGAAGTGTAATATACCTTTCATCAAACGTAGCAACTATGCAGGGTCGGATCAAGAAATTACTCAAAAAATCAATTGCCATAAACGAATTTCAATAGAAGCTCTGAATTAAAACTTTATGAAATTATTTTTTTAATATATAATAAGTATGACTTTAGTCTTATAATTTTAAATAGTAGTTGGGATATGAATCTAGATGGAAGTATGGTTGAACGACCTCCATTGCCAAGTTGATAAGACGCATATCTTCTGACCTGAATGCTGTTAAATAAATTTCTGCTGGCATCCAGATTTTATAAAAAATTGTTTGATTTTCTCTTAAGACGTGTTTAACAACTTTCTGGTCGGTTGAAAGAGTTATCACATGGCAATAAAGCCGTCAAGTAATATAAACTAGAAGCATCAGACCACGCAGTTCATTTTATTTCATATCTAGAGAAGACTAAATCTTGCCATAAACCACTAACTTCTAGGTCAATCAAACATCTTTATGGAGAGATGTCTGCCTTCTGACCCGAGGGCTGTGGGTTTCATTCCCGCTGATTTAAAAAAAGATGTTATGTCTGGCTTTTACTTAAGGCTTCATAAACATATTTCTGTTTGACTCGAGAGAGCTGCCACATGGCAGTAGTCCCACAAGGTTATGCTGTATACAAAAAAAAAAGGTATATATGATTCGCACGGGAGCTGCTATAGCTGTCAGACGTGTTTTGTAATAGTAGGTTCCAGTCCCGAGTTAGAGCACCCTTGAAGAGAGTTTGCTCTCTAAACGGCGCTATATAAAATTTTCCTTCGGACTGGATTGAAAATATTCGTATAATTTGAGGAAAATAAGGTTGAAGTGCAAAACAGAGTTCGAATCAGCAACTTTTTGCACAGAAATTCACTATTACCGCGTGGCCATACACTTTATATTGAGATAAATGGATATTAAAATAATAACAACGTGATTTTTGACAAATTTATTCATTCAAAATATTATGTACGAATGTTTGTATTGTATTGTACTTTATTTGTAACAGTACAACCTGGTGGGTTTCTTTCAATGTTACAATCTTTCCCAGCCAACCAGAAAGGTGTGAAAACAACACTTAAGTAAAAACCATACTGGAACCCTTTATAAAAAAATCTGTGTACCAACGGGGAGAGAACTCGCTACCTTGCGAGTTAAAAACAAATGTTTCATCAACAAGGTTGGAGGTTTGCTAGTTTTAGATCGCATTAATGCAAACATATTTCATCCAAACCTTGTTGAAAGCGTCTTACTAAATATCATTCACTCAATCCAAAGAATGGCTAAATCAAGTTAATGATATTTTGAAAGAAGGAAATACCAAAAGTAAGAAAAATTGTGGGCGCTGTATATGAAGGTGTATAGATGTGGAAGAGACGAAATATGTGTATAAATCGTCTGCTGATCTGTTTTGTCTAATTACCCCAACAGGGAAAAGGCGTAATGGTATGTATATACGTACAGTACCCGGCGGTAAATAATACACATCGGGTTTAAGAAAGAGACTGTCGGCCATAATCGACTAACTTCGTCTCTGTCTCTAGAACGCTTAACAACGACTGACAAATCGCGATGGAACACGTGTATGAATGACAGAGACGACGATCTACAAAGCCGAAGTTAGCCGATTATGCCCGACTGTCTCTTTCTTATGCCCGATGTGTATTACTTACCGCCGGACACTGTATATAATTGGATTAAACTAGTATCATAAATATGTACACATTATGCTGCTGTCAAGAAACTTTTATTTATTTATTAGAGTTAATCTGAGATGGTATTTATTGATTTACTTTTGTTTCTGCCATCTATTTTTTTTGTTTTTTTTTCTTCTTATTCTACACGTGCAAGGGTGTGGGCTGAAAAACATCAGGTGTCCTCGCAGCTGGTCTCACCCTATATTGATAGGGTGTATCTTGGCCTGGGGGATATTATTGGCAGCCCAGACTTTTTGATAGCTTCTCTCTTAAATGTATTATCTGCCACTTATGTGTTTTTGAAGTGTATTTAAATAACATATATTATGCACATACTATGTTGCTATCAATAAACCTATATTTTTTAAATTAAAAGTAAAATAATACAAAATAAAACAATGACGCGTCTTTCCACCTAGGCTACGAAAGTAGTCAATATTGAATATATTTATACAGTATTTAAATTATTTTAACAGCCCTGGTGGCTGACTGCAAACCGCAAGCTGTGTTATCCCCGGTAGAGAGACGAGAAATGGAACTCCACCGGAATTCTGCGGTAGGGGGATTTTGTTTTGGCTTCCATTATATTTTATCAAATCGCACCTATTATTTTATCTTCAATTACCTCGATACTGTGTTTCCATAAATAATACGATATTATATTTTTATGACACCATTGACTGATAACACAGTGACTGAAATCATTATAAAGCTTTCGTTTCATAATAACATGAGCCATCCTCTGTGGCCAGTTGGTCCCCACTTGTCTTCCGATCTAGAAGTTGCGGGTTCGATTCACATTTGTTATCAAAATTTGCAAAGCAGTTTGGCAAATTATTTGGAATAAAACCTATATTTCTAATAATAAGTCATTTTTTTTAAAAGGTGTTGTCTGGTTTTTACTTCAGCCCTCTTCAAAATAATCTGATTGGTTGTAAAAGATACCAACATGGCAATAAGCCTGTCAGGTTTTACTATATACGAGTACCGTGAAACTTTTTATATTCTCAGCCTTCAGGCATTCAAAAATAAACATATTCCATGCATAAGGGCCTGCTACTCTTAAGAAGTTCTCCTATCAAATAAGTTTCTGTAACACATTTATTTTTTAATATACTCCTATTTTGAAGCTGTCGCGGTTGTTCGTATCAGATAAGATTGTGTTTTACCGCATGGTTTGGCTTATGATGTCGACGTTTCTAAAACGTTTCAATTTTCATCTTCAGGACTTGTTTGTATTATAGTCAACTTCACCAAGTTTAAATCCCTGGAAATAAAAACTGTAACGTATGTAATTGGATTATAAGCCAAACTCTGCAGTACAACACTGTTATTTTATATTGGTTGAAAGATATTTACAAATGGCAATAAGCTCCCTATTTCATCGTATCAGTTTACATATTTCACTAGCCATATATAAGAATATTAAGAGAATAATAAAATTATTCTACAAAAACAACGTCAAGTACCCGGCGGTAAGTGATACACATCGGGCTTAAGAAAGAGACTGCCGGCCATAATCGGCTAACTTCGGCTTTGTAGAGCGTCGCCTCTGTCATTCATACACGTGTTCCGTCACGATTTATCGCATCGTGCGACAGAGATGACGCTCTACAAACCCGAAGCTAGCCGATTATGACCGACAGTCTCTTTCTTAAGCCCGATGTGTATTACTTACCGCAGGCTACTATATTTATATATTTTCAAAATCTGTCACGGATTAAAACAATTTACGTACTCAAAATAAGCTAGTTGGTTGATATTAATTGATGTTTAGCAACAAACTTGCTAAATATTGTATACCATGTATGTAATAATTAACATGCACTGAAAAATGCATGGCCACGCAGTAACGCACTGGACTTCCGTGCTGAAGGTCGTCGGTTCGAACCCAGCGCTGTGCCACTCCTCTCGAATGACGTAGGTATTTTTTCCGCCTAATATTCGGGGATATAATGATACCTATGACTTCGGTCATATCTATTCTTTAAAAAAAAATGGGGAAAAAATTTGCCGATGTGCTGTGATCGTCTCATTTCAGGTATGCCATAGGATCCAGTACAGCGGTATGGCCGGTGATTTTGCTGGTCTGCAACGGCTCACTTACTTAATAAAAAAAAATGAGGAAAAAAGTTGCCGATGTGCTGTGATCGTCTCACTTTAGGTATGCCATCGGATCCAGTACAGCGGTATGGCCGGTGATTTTGCTGGTCTGCAACGGCTCACTTACTTAATAAAAAAAAATGAGGAAAAAAGTTGCCGATGTGCTGTGATCGTCTCACTTTAGGTATGCCATCGGATCCAGTACAGCGGTATGGCCGGTGATTTTGCTGGTCTGCAACGGCTCACTTACTTAATAAAAAAAAAATGAGGAAAAAAATTGCCGATGTGTTGTGATCGTCTCACTTCAGGTATGTCATCGGATCCAGTACAGCGGTATGGCCGGTGATTTTGCTGGTCTGCAACGGCCACTTACTTAATAAAAAAAAATGAAAAAATTTACCGATGTGCTGTGATCGTCTCCCTTCAGGTATGCCATCGGATCCAGTACAGCGGTATGGCCGGTGATTTTGCTGGTCACCAACGGCTCACTCACTTAATAAAAAAAAAACTCCACGGCACAGCTTCGCTTTCCAGCTGAATTGACGTTGGAATGGCGAGAGGATCCTCGACTACGAGGCCCAGCTAAAATTCAAAGCAGAAATATCAATAAATTTATCTAAGTTCAATAAAAAAAATAGCCCTTCAATTTCGCAACATCTACAATATAACTAACGGAGAAAAAATATTTCGATAATGCTGAACTGAATTGACAGTTATAGAACATCTCAAATGGATGATCACGATAAACCGATGATACTTCTTATCTCTGATGGCTCTGATTTTAATCCGTCAGTATCCTGTCAGAATCCCGACCTTGATAACATGACAAACTTTATCTGACAAACATCAGAGCCTCACAAAGGCTATTTATTATCAGACAGATTATCTCGTTATGTTACAATTATAGCAAGTTGCGTTGCGGTTCGTTTATTGACTCGTCTAAACTTTTATGGGTTCTTTATTGACGCTTGTGCCAAAGAAATCAAATCTGATGTAATCGAGATTCTCGTATGTCAATAGAACTGTTTAATATAAAACGTAGGAATTCAATTTTTTTGTACCACCTTAGATTTTTATGCCTAATGGATAATAAGACAACACCTAGAAATCAACCCCAACTCTCAAGTTTTTGTTATATCCTCCTCGTACCCAAGAAATAAAACTTTTATGTGCTGACTGTGATAATTTCTATATAGGAAAGACAGGAAGATCTTTTGAAAAGAGATTTCGTGAACACAAATCCGCCTTAACAAATCCTCTAATTTATTCTGAAATGGCTAATCATTGTCACCGTGAGAATCATACTTTTTCTATCGATGATGCCAAATTCTTACATATTAGTGGCAACGGAAATAAATTGGACAGATTAGAGGCCCTGGAAATTTCTAAGTCAGTATACCGATCGGAACACCTGTTGAACAGTTATTTCCCCAAAATCTCCCCGCTCTTGGCCGAAATTATCCCTAGCCTTCCTCACCCCCCAGCCTCAAACCGTTGAAGCGTCTATATCGGTACCAGTTCGAACAGCATTTAGTCTTGTTTGCGCTCCCCTGAAGATAAGGTGTGCACCTTGAAACCGGTAGGGTTATACCGTCACAAAAAAGTGGAATAAACAGTGTTCGTTAAAAATAAATTACAAAAATAAATAAGCAGTAATTGAATAAAACTAAGACACCAATCATGCTAAAAAATACTATCCACTAGCTCAATAAAACCGGTAATACTGCCTGAGATGTTTTAGTAAATATCCAAAGTATGTAGCTCTAATAACGGGGTAAAAATAGAGTACAATATTAATCCAAAACACTTCTGAAATACACATACCTACATACATACCATAACGCCATTTACCTGTCGGAGTAGGCAGAGAAGAAAGAGAGGTATACTTTCCTAACTCGACACACATTCGTAGCCTCTTCTACATCCATACACCTTCTCATACAACATCTACGAGTTCTTTGACTGTCGACGTTCCCTTCTTTCAGAATATCATTAACTTGATCCAACCATATTTTCCTTCGTCTTCCTCTCGCACACCTTCCACTCATATCTGCACTGTATATCAGTTTTGTTAGTCTTTCTACATTCATTCGTTCTACACGCCTAAACCATCTCAACGTACTCTTCTTCATCTTACTTAATACATCAGCATTAGAATCACATTCATATATCTAATCACTTCATTCCGCATTCTGTCACACATTGTCACTCCATATATTCTTCACAATGCACGGATCTCTACAGCGTGAATTCGGCTCCTCGGTTTCAATCCCATACATCAAAGTTGGCACTAAAATACTATTGTGGACTATCATCTTAGCAAATATTGATACTGTCCAGTTCAAGTATATATGTTAGTGCCCCGTTGACTTAGTTTGCTATCGCTGCAAGCCGTTCAATTTCCCTCTTAACTTTTCGACCATCGTATGTAATCATATTTTATTTTCTATATAACAGCACCTTAAATAACGTGATCAACAGATCTTCATTAAATACTTCCGCATATTCGCGCGCGATCTCTCCTTAATAAGTAATCTGACAGCACTAAATGTTCCTCGAGCGTGCATTTTAACAAAGGTGTATAAATCAGGCGCTATCCAGGATCCAGATTAATGTAAGCAGTGCAGCCGCAACGCAGATGTATAATGTTGCCAGGTACACTTCTGAGTTTAACCCGTTGTTATGTTATTTTTTACGAATGTTAAAAATCAAAATATTATTTATTACCTAGGACAACTGCTTTTTTATTTACAATAAAACAAAATATACATTTAATGAATTAGAAATTACTATTTGAAAAAACATACATATTCGACTTTTTTCAAGATGTAATTATATTATTGCTGGTCGGCTGGAAGAAATGGCTGTGTAGCAATAAACCCATCAGATATACGTCAGGGTAACCATATTCACAAAAAAACTGGAAATATAAATAAAAAATATTTGAAAGTTGTTTCAGCAAACATTATAGAAATTGACTTTCGCTTATAGGTTTCAGTTTAAACTTTATGGAACTTCACACAAGAATATCTGATAGTACATTTATTTCTTATTCCATCAATAACATTAATCCCTGTAACTCAAAATTCTACCTCATATCCCGAGGCTCTCTTCAGTCGGTATGAGGTGAGCCTCTAAGACAGGAGGTGTGACCCACATTAGGAGGATTTAATGTAATTTATGGAATAACAAAGTAATTATTTAAAATGTTTTAAATCTAATTTAAAAGCCTTTTTATAATTTCTGGATTTGATTTTGTTTTTACAACACCTGACATGTATAGTATTCAAATGTTATTATTAAATCACGTAATTATTACGAATAATTTGTTTTAGTATTTGGGCGCATTATCTTTCAATGACTGATCTTAATTAGTTAACTGTTGCCAGAACTGTGAATCAACTTTATCTTTTATGAATTCCCATAAAAAAGGTCATAGTCATTAGATCTAGGGAACTAGGGGGATATTCAATGCTACCACAAAGTCAAATCCATCTATTCGCCAAATTTCCATCAAGATAGCCCATCACATCCCAATAGTAGTAGAGAGGTGTACCATCTTGCTAGAAATAAAAGTCCTCAACCCTAAACTCCTCACAAATACGTGGTATGACAAATTCCTGCAGCAAGATCAAGTAAAAGACACGGTGTTAAACTGTGTGTACATTTTTTGGGACACCTACGTGTATACGTATGAATGTTGTATTGCATTAAACTACTGTTGCATATAGTACAACATATTGCAATATTTTCCAAACAACCATAAAGGCTGAAAGGTTCTTTGTTATAAAGTAAAAAGTATCCCATCTTAAGGTTCCATGAAGTATTGATTTTGAAATCCCCAAATTAAAAGCCGCGGGTTCTTTCAAACGTTCTTTGGAAAGGTTATTTGTAATAAAGTAAAAAGTATCCCATCTTAAGGTTCCATGAGGTATTGATTTTGAAATCCCCAAATTAAAAGCCGCGGGTTCTTTCAAACGTTCTTTGGAAAGGTTATTTGTAATAAAGTAAAAAGTATCCCATCTTAAGGTTCCATGAGGTATTGATTTTGAAATTCCCAAATTGAAAGTCGTGGGTTATTTCAACTAGTGCACAGTGATCGTTCATTGCGTTTTTATTTTATTCCCTGATTTTTACCGGTTTCTACCGCAAGTACATGTATATTCTCTAGAATACATATTCTTTGCTTAATTAATTAAACTCATTGCACGTGATTGGGTTAAACTTGAGAACCTCGCTACTCCAGTGGCGTCAGGTGGCATGGAAATAAATTTAATAAGAAATATCAATTAACTAACTGTTTATGGAGAATTATTTGATACAAATCATCTCTATAATCAAATTCTACGATATACGTTGATTACATTTTTACTTTTTTAAATGAAGTTCTATCTAAAAGAATAAATATGTAGTCATAGATATTCTTATTTCTTCGAAAACTAAGCGGAATATAGGCGTCCCATCCGAGAAGAGAAGATCAATATTTGAACCGACGACCTCTATAGAAATTCAACGCGTTTAATGAACAGTCAAGTACCTAGAAAACATAAAAATCTTTTAGAGAGGAATTCACACGTTGGCCTTTGAGTTAGGGGTAAAATATAAACGCATTTACCCCAAATATATCTCGGTGGATAAATTAAGGATAACTTTTAACAAACTTTGTAGGCATAACTGAGCCACTTCCTAGGGAAATATAAGTAACATTATTGCTGTTGTCATAATGTATATTTAGATTTGAAATCATTTCTTTTTTTGTCATCTTATTTTACGTAATTTGTTTGAACTGGTATCAAATGTAAACTAAATATATCTCTCAATTAGTATCGTTTATTGGCAAAAAAATATTATGAACTAATAGACAAATCGACCTTTATGCTTTCATTACAATCTAATGTAATATTGACTGAAACGTGGTTTGATCAAAGATTTTTCATCAATATTAAAAAGAGCATCGACTTGTCAATGAATTTAAGTAACATCGTTACAAATCACTTTGCAATCGATAGAAAATGGCTTATCTTGCTAACTTTACTTAGAAAAGCTTAAAGTAACCTTGAGTTAGATATTATTTGAAGGTAAGCCTGAAACAAAATATAAAAAAGAGCCTCTCATATTTTCACGTCGTACACGTATTGAGACTGGCAGAGAAAAGAGAATTTCAATTATTTCTATCCTGGCATAATCTTTCATTTTTGTCTTGCATAATCTCCTATTTTTTTAAATTTCCCTCTTCTAGAATTTGATTAATTTAGCCATACCACGTTTTATGTATTTTTTCGAAACTTCTCATTCCTCATAAACAATTCAAATACATTAACTTTGTATATCTTTCAACGTCGCTTAACCATCTCAACACTTCTTTTTTCATTCCTAGGATTACATATTATTTCTATTATCAATCTCATTCCCAAGTCTATCATACATTCTTTTCTAACTCATTTATCGCTTTCTCGCGTTTCTTCCATTTCAAAAAAATTATGCGTACCTTAGATTACGTATGAAAATGCTTTTGTAAACGCTTGAGTGTCATTATTTCGTTGAAAATAGTCTGATCATATAAATAGTGTATTTTTTGATATATCAAATAAATTCTATTTAACACGAACTTCACTTCGAATCTATTTGGCTAGAAACGACATAGCTAATAAACTCCATAAGTTTTCGGCCCAAGGATTTAAAAAAGGTGATAGCATGAAACGATAAAAAAATTGAATTGAGTCATCCAGTTGTGGTTCGATACAATTTTTAGAACGATGAATTAATTGTTCACATCATGGAAAAAAAATATTCTTAAGTTTGTTCTCAAAAATATGCAACACTGCGGAGATCACTTTTTCGTTACATTTTTAAAAATCCACGCAAATCGCATTTCAATTTTGAAAAGAAAAATAATCACAAGGGTTAAAATTTGGATATTAGGGTGGTTGATTCAATTTCTTGCATTCCACAGTGTTGAATAACTATATTTGTAACAGCTGAAGTGTGCACTGGAGCATTGTCGTGGTATTTTTTCATATAGGTATTTTATTTATTTATTTATTTTTTCAAAACAGGCTTAGTCCAATTACTTTGAAAAATACAAGACATTAAAAAAGAAGAAAAATTATATAGAAAAAAATAAAAAAATATATAAAATAAAAAATAATGCATATGCATACATACATACGAGTATATACACACAAACATATGATACACATATATTCACAGTCACTTAAGTATGTTGATGAGTGCTTTCTAACGCGCTCAATCTAAGAAGAAAATTTACTTTTGCTTTTGGTAATGTGATATGAAATTTGTCAATATCCGAAGCAGTTCCGTTCAGAAGAGTTAAGGCCCTTCCAACAGGCATAGCGGCTGGAAGACCCGTTCTTGCGTATGTTATTGAGGTCAGTTCTTGCCAGCGCAGTCTAGCGTAATTGTTAGGAACATTTAACGCTAATCTTTATAGTAATGCTGGACAGCTCACAACTCCTCGAACGAGTTTGACAACGTATACCAGGAGACGCAGATCTCTTCTTACGCTCAAGGAGTTATACCCGAGCATGCCCAGCAGAAACTAAGTAGGATAAAGCCATGGTTTTAACTGGTTCAGGCAGGAAACTTAGTTATTATCGTATATAGATTAAATTGAACAGATTTTCCTTAAACACAGTTACAAATATTAACGATTTTATCAGTAAACTCGTGGAACTAAAAAGCTTACCTCACTATTCCTGGATCCACTGCACACATACTGGAAGTTAAACTTTGTGGTCAGATTATGTGATTGCAATTAATCATTTTTAATTTTAACCACTTGAACCAAATAAATTACTTAATGTGATAAAAATATAGTTTAAATAAACATATACCAGCTGTTTGACTAAATTCGTTGAATATTTGTTCTGACATAACGCTTTCTACATCATAGTATAAATAGGCCAAAGCCCGTACAATGGTTGTCGCCAAAGAAAGAATACGAGGCTTGAATTTTGAATACAAGAGAGCGAGAGGGGAATACTTAGATTCTCTGCAAAAGTAATTCGATATTTGAATCTCCGTGGGTCCGTGATAACTGAACAAATTTTAAATACCTAGCTAACAATTTTTGAACCAGTGTAAAAGGGGACGATGTATAAATTATATAATATATATAAACAAATTCTATATTTATGAAAATATATTTTCATAAATGTAGAATTCGTTTAACTTCTGTGAATATTTCACGGGTTTACAAACTAGTTTACAAGTAATGGATAGAAAAAAACATCCCCCGATCAGTGAAACGATTTTCAACTCTCATATACTCGTAGAACAGGGGTATAGCCTAATTATACACGTGAGTTATTATTTTTTTTAAGGGTGGCGTCGCGATCTACCAGTGTACAGAAAAAAAAACAAAATTATAAGTATTTTATATAATTTTAATTATGAACAAAAAATCATGTTATATTTTTTTTAATATTATATATGTAATGGAAGCAAAAGTGCTAGTATTTTTAAAAGATAGCCGCGATCGACTGATTAGGTTCCCCTGATATAAACGGATAGCGTCTAAACGTGTATTGATTTATTTTGTATAATATATTGCACATCAGTAAAGGCACAGCTATGACAGGATCAAACCCGAAGTTTCAATAGTAAGTTGTTAACATTTCCATGACGATCGTCAGATCTTATTTGCTACTTCCATTATTATTTTTGTTGCTAAAAAGCTCCCTCAGAAGTTGTGCAAGGTCATTTCTTAGCTGAAATATTAAATTAAAATAGGAATGTATCCCTCTGGAATCAAACCCAAGACGCTGGATTGTTTGACATTGACGCTTACTATTAGCGTTGAAAGGTCAAGTTATAACGCAAAAGTCAAGTTCAATATTTGACAGGAAACAATTTAAAAACCGGTTGAAGAATCATCAAGTGTCTTGTAAAAATTATCAAGGATATATACAATGTTTAGTTGTTACCATTTAAATATTAGGTGTTAACATAAATTGTGTCCGATTTTTTTTTCTAATTTAAAAATGAACACTAAAAGTAAAACAAAAGTGTAAAGGTTTATACGTCATTCGAAAGAAAATTTTCTTTTCTACAAGATATTATGTTTTCTTTTACGTTACATATATTATTTTATTTGATTACAAGCCTTCAAAATGGAATGTCAAGTAGATGAAAGTGAGTATTTTCTACACCGCCTTCTGTTCGCGTTCAATCGAGGGAATAAAGCTGCCAAAGCTGCTCCCGATATTTGCAAAGTGTACGGTGAAGATGCTATGAATAAAATGAAAGCTCGCTGATGGTTTTTGCGATCACTTGTAGAACGTTGATTTTTGTTGTTTTTACTCAAAACATGTGGAACCCAAGCGCCGAACTTCTGGACTTTTCCAATTGATTTAAGATGGCGGTATACAGTCATGTGACTACAATTCGTCTGCTCAGCCAATTCTACAGTGGTTTGAAGGGGATCTTCATGAATAATATGGTTTAAGCGGTCCTCATCGAAGCCCACTGGTCATCCGGAACGCTTCATGTGTTTCAGGTAGAAATTACCGTCTTTGAAACGCTAAAACCATAGACGAGATGTCCTTTCATTCATAGCATCTTCATCGTACACTTTGCAAATATCGCGAGCAGCTTTGGCAGCTTTATTCCCTCGATTGAACGCGAACAGAAGGAGGTGTCGAAAATACTCACTTTCGTCTACTTGACATTCCATTTTGAAGGCTTGTAATCAAATAAAATAATATATGTAACGTAAAAGCAAACACAATATCTTGTAGAACAGAAAATTTTCTTTCGAATGACGTATAATCTTTACCATTTTGTTTTACTTTTGGTGCTCATTTTTAATTTGGAAAAAAATGGACACAACTTATGTTAACACCCAATACAATTGAGGAAACTTTGAGGGATACAGAATATTGTTTTCTATTTATCCTTTATAAAAATTGTGAAAGATTTTCAAAGCTTTTCTAAATAGCGTCATATAACTTTTCATCCTGCATTATAAATTAGGAAAAAAATATATCTGTCTCAACATTATATTCTGTATTATTGATGATATGGTCTATTGAATAGTTGATTTGCTTATTCATGATTGACTTCGAAGTTTTAATTCCACTTTCCCGCTAAAGGAGTGCCAATGTATTTTCAAAAAGAGTTGTACAAGTCATCTGCTTATGTTATAAATGTAACTATTAAATGGTGCTGCTAAGAGAAATAAATGGCAAAGAATCTTGCAAGTGGCCAAGACCTATCCTGGGTTGTATGGCTGTTGATTGTTATTCTCTCCGTGGTTGCAGTCCTAAGACTGGTTTGCAGCAATTTCAACTCTTCTCCTCCATTCCTCCCTGTCCTGTGCGGCTCTTTTTAAATCTGTATATGTTGAGCAGCGCACGTCCACCAACAGGTCCTCCAGGTACTCTCGGCGTGGGCGTCCCCTAGAGTTTGTCCCCTCGGTCATACCCTCCATTATGGCATGCAAGAGGCCCTCTTGTCGTATTATATGACCGATCCATCTTGCACGCCTTATTGTTATTATAACGGTCTAAAACATACTTGGATGACTTATATAACCTACTGGTAAAACGTTTGACTTCCATCTAAGGTTTCATTTTTAACTCAAAATGATATCACAAAAGGGTTGCAGTGTCATTTTAAAGAGAAATCTATCAACATTGGAAGAAATTGTAACATGATTCGCAAAGTTGTACCTTATCCAATAAAATTGAAAAAAATAGACTCTTCCTTAAAAAACACAATTTAATCGTCTACTCCACTGCAAAAGGTATTTCAAGCAATTTCTATTGAGCTTGTATAGCGTTAAGTGTGGTGTCAGATAGGGCCCTGGACAGTTAAGGGGTTATGTTTCCTTGGACACTGTAATCCAGGGATCGGTAAACTTTTACTTAACTTTGAAAAAAAAAGAAAATTCTATTAATTGTAAAATAAAAATATCGAACAATGAAAATTCCAAGGAGCAGTTTATTTATCAGAGGAGAATTAAGATTTTGCGTACATATCTTATATGAAATAACGAAGTGTGGGTCTCAGCATTCAAAAATAATTGCATCTTCAAAGTGTTTGTATCAGATTTATTTTCTTTATTGTAAAACAACCTGGTTGTCTTATTGCCAGGTGGCAATGCCTTTCAACTAATAATACAAAAGTAAATAAAGGAACTTAGATAGTCGCATAAAATATTCGAATGATTATAATTATTTATCTTGGTGTGTAATAATTTATGAACATATGTATCGGACGTGTGCCGTCACCCTTATGTGTTTATGTGGTATAGTGAAAAGGACCTTGATGTGTAGATCTGGATATTGAACTTGTCATGTAAACTGTGTGTAATTCTATGTATTTGCTATATTTGGATATGTTTGTATATGTAAATCTGCTATATAACTATGTAAAATGTGTTTGTTTGACTCCGAACGCGTTCGCGACCGCAATGGAAATAAGTAAATTGCGGGGCGATGCGATCGGAGTAGGTCGGGGCCCAGTCGGCGTAAGCAAGGCCCAACACCCCGAAAGTTGTTGTATTTCGCGGGCAATGGGCGCTTGTGACGGCCGACTGACCATTAATATAGAGGGCCCCCTGGTTTTGAAAATTATATTCTCAGTACTAACAAATATACTGCGTTTTACTTGAGACCCGGCCACTCCATCCCCGAAAATCACAGACCGATCAGTCTGCTCTCCACCCTAGGTAAAGTGCTCGAGAGATTAATCCTCGACCGCCTCTCGACTGAAATATACGCGCGCAACGTCATTCCAGAATCGCAACACGGATTTATGCCGATGCACTCGACCAACCATCAACTTCTTCGCGTTGTAGAGCAAATTATCAAATCCTTCAGAGCCAAAGGGCTCACGACCCTCCTTTCGCTAGACGTGGCCAAAGCCTTCGACACCGTCTGGCACAACGGACTCGTATACAAGCTACACAAGACGGGTATTCCACTTAGACTAGTGCAAATCATCGCCTCCTTTCTAGAAAATCGCTCCTTCTCCGTCAAAATAGACGGAATAAACTCCTCCCCGCACCCCATTCTGGCAGGTGTGCCCCAAGGTGCACTCCTGTCCCCCATCCTGTACAATATATATACGAGCGATATGCCCCAATTTTCTAACGCACACTGTATCACCGCGCAATACGCCGACGACACAGCATTCCTCTCATCATCCAAATACGAGTCCGATTCCCACAACCGACTGCAAGACTTCATTCCCATTCTGGAGCAATGGTGCACAGAATGGAAGATCAAAATAAATCCCTCCAAAAGCACCGCAGTCCGCTTCGCCCGCAAATACATCGAACCCGTCAGAACTCTTAAACTCTTCGGCCAGAGCGTCCCATGGACCGACCACGTGAAATACTTAGGCCTCACCTTAGACAGTAGACTCACGTGGCGCAAACACGCCCTCATTGTAAAAGCAAAAGCTCTCGGAACTTTAAAATCATTATTCCCATTGGTCGGTAAATTCAGTAAATTAAGTCCGCGCACTAAACTCCATCTTTATAAAGCGATCATCAGACCGCAATTGACATCAGACCGCAATCGACATTCTGGTATGGGGCTACGCGCCGGTAACCACGATAAATCACATTCAAATCGTCCAAAACAAAGCCCTCCGCATGATATTAAACGCGCCCTACATAGTTCGTAACTCTAGACTCCACGCGGACACCGCACTCGAAACTATCTCCGATCACATGCGAGCTCTGGCCGAAAGGTTTTACAGTTCAATATCAAGACATCCCAACCCCGTCATACAAAATCTCGGAAACTACAACGCGAACACCAATTACAAGCACCCACGTCCAAAATCTATTCTCCGCACCCGCCCACCCGCAAACGCCCCCCCAACTGCAAATGACCCCGTCACTCTGAATGCCCCCCCGTCTTCTACACCATTTTCTACACCTTCTACACCTATTCCTACACCGACACCGACACCTCAAGCGGCAGACGACAGCCTCCCACCATAGGCAATCGCGTATTTCCCATATTTATGTATTAATATATTTTTAAAAGTCACACACGTCTCCCCAAATACCCATATTTATATACAACATCCTATGATTTACTCACCATCATCCCACCTCCATTTCTTTCTCACCACCCATCTAATATATATAAGCGTGTGTGACATCGCACATCCACAAATATATGTATATTCGTATGTAATATCATTTATATAACATCACATGTATACAAGTATTTAACGTCTTATTATTTCTCATAATCATTCATCAAAAATTACATAAAACTATCCCTCCCCGTCTCCTAAAACAGGAACCAAAATATCCAATTAAATATCATATCAGTCAGAACTTATCCGATGAAGGAGTAAGGCGTCCTACCATTGGACCGAGACTCCGAACGAGATATTCATCACTTGGTTTTTTTTTTTTCTTGAGACCCGCTAACCTACTTCGACTGCCTGAGAGGAATCTCTCCCTGCTACCTTCTTCTTCTTCTACTGGATCTTCGCTAAGGAATTCGCTACCTCGATTCTCTGAGCGCTACGCGGCAACCAACGTGCCTACGATACAGTTCTTTGTGCCCTGCCAACATATGTTATACATAATAAAAGTAAAAGTGAGATAGATATCTTCAATCACAGTAAAAACAAGGAATGGTGGAGAGGAAAGAAAAATGAAGAATGAAGGACGTTATAATACTGACTAGAAATTAAGAGTTTTCAATCAATTCAAAAAGCATGCCAAGGACGGAGCGAGTCTAACATTGGTTTGTAACTGGTTGCAGAGTCTTACTACATGGACAGTAAAGGACGACGTAAAAAAGAAGAGCGATGAGCTGGGTTGGCCAATAAACAATTTCTTATTTATAGTTAAAGTATTAACATTGTGGAGGTTTTAAAACATTATAATTTGTTTTATCAAAAACTGTTTATTCCACTTTTTGTAAGCTTTGAAACCGGTAGGGTTATACCGTTACAAAAAGTGAAATAAACAGTGTTTGATAAAACAAATTACAAAACAATTTCTGTTTTAGTGTAGCGTAAGTCCATGAACGGAAAGACGCTGAATATTCTAGGCGAAATAAGAGGGATTGACGGGACAGTCAAGGATATCATAACTATAATAGTGACAATATGTGCAATTTGAGTCAATTTCTCACGTTTAAACAGTTAAGTTTCTTTTGGTATGAAATGATGTGATTGTATTTTCTATGGGTTCAATATTCAACCATACATCGCATTTACTTTTCGTTTCACAGTTTTCTCAACATTCTCAGGTTTTTTTTTCCACATATATATCTCATGGAATTTACTTGTAACGATGGTCGTTATCAATGTAGCGTGTGTCCTATTAGAACGTGCTGATGATTTTGATATCGACATCGCTATCTTCGTTTTAGTCGATCTGCGTTACTTCTCGTTCAGAGTCATCAATATAGCGGATTGCTTATCTCTATAAGTCATGATGATCTTGATTTGTATTCAATGAATATAGACTCAGGAATGCGGATATAAAACGATAAGTGGACAGCGGGTAAAATAAATAACAAGTCTTGACAGTTGAATGAATGACAATAATAATATGTTTATTTCTCGGCGTCCGAGTAATTTATACCAATGAGTGAATACATTCGCGATACATATCTGCCTTGCTCTAGCGAATGAATTGGCGGTAGGTTAATTATTTATATTTGGAGATGGCTAGCCAATTCGCAGACGTTGTAAATAGTAAATATTGTTGTTGTTCATAGTGTGTGACAATCATTGAATTCTTCATCGGTCATTGCCCCTGTATGTTTACTGTCTGACAATAATTAATTTAATTTAATTGTGTTTAACAATTCACTTATTCATTTTGACAATTATTTATTTATTTAGGTAGGTATTCCTACATACTTATCAAACTCTGCAATTTATCTTCTCTCTACACAAACACTACCATGTCATCAGTATACTGCAGCCCTCATTCCTTCTCATTTGACATATGTATGCCATCCATTGACCTCTATAGTTCCTTTACACATAAATCTACAGGGTGTCTCAAAGGTCCCCTAGGGATTTAAAACCTCATAACACGTCAAATTTTTGGTAAGTTACGTTTTATTCAGATCTTTTATTAAAATACGGAAATTACCCATGGAAATTGTTGAAAATCACTCATTGAAAAGTGTTTAAATTTTCATTGTGTATTAAATGATTCATGAACCATAAATTTTTTTTTATTATAATATATTTATTTAAATCCCTAGGCGACTTTTGGGACATGCCGTATATAAATATTGAACAGGGTGACATAACGAATCCTTGCTTTGCAATTTTTTATACGTAAAATTTATATTTCAAATCGTCGTTGTTCTGCGCAAAAGCATTTAAGTTCATTTTTTATTAAAATGACTTCTTTTTTATGCTTCTTCTTAAACTTTCTGTAGACTCTCAAGAGTCTGTTACTGCAGGATTGTCCTGTGATGCTGAGCTCCAGCTATCTCTCCATCGTTTCGGGGGTCTCCCTGGCGGACGCCGTCCATCTGGTACCCCATGCAGAGTTATGTATGGAATTCTTGTGGAATTCATTCTCTGTACATGTTGGTACCAGTATTGTCGATACTGTCGTCCCCATCTGACCACATCTTGGACCTCACAGACCTCTGGGATTGTGGTGTTCCTTACACGATCACGCAAAGTCTTCCCAGCAATAGCGCGCAGTACTTTTTATGATGTGGTCCTATAGAAGACTATTAGGAATTTCTTGGAGAGACCGCATCACAAATGAAGAGGTTCTCCAACGAATCGAAGGAGGAAGGCACCTGCTCAGGATCCTGTCCGAAAGGCGTGCAAGATGGATCGGTCATATAATACGACAAGAGGGCCTCTTGCATGCCATAATGGAGGGTATGACCGAGGGGACAAACTCTAGGGGACGCCCACGCCGAGAGTACCTGGAGGACCTGTTGGTGGACGTGCGCTGCTCAACATATACAGACTTAAAAAGAGCCGCACAGGACAGGGGGGAATGGAGGAGAAGAGTTCAAATTGCTGCAAACCAGTCTTAGGACTGCAACCACGGAGGAGACTTTTCGCAGAACAACGACGAAATAATCTCAAACAAAAGTAATATGCGGGTTGGATCCCTTTTACATATACACGTTCTTTAAAAAATCTGTGGAAGACCATCGTTCAATACCACCCGGCCATATTATCGTGTCTCATTATTCCTGGAGCCTTGTAATTTACAAAGAAGCGTCCAATATCAGTCATAAAAATATATGACCTGATGAAAAGTGGAGATATGGAGAGAAAATTATAGGTTGAGAAATAACACTCTTTCTATTCATTACATGAGGAAAAAATAGAATACGGAGAATGGGAAGCAATCACTGAAATGGGAGGCATTTTTAAACATCTTTGCCTTTTCATCCACGTTTCATAAGGCCAATCTTGATTACTTAATAACCAATTATGTTTTTATTTCTTCCCTTCTTAACGGTACAAACTTTCGACTTATAACTTTTTTAATTAAAAAATATATTTAATAATTGAGATTGATTTCAATGTATTCTATTAACTATTTTAATTTTTTTAATTTATTTTACACATGACAGAAAATATACATAATTTGCAAAAAAACAACAGGTAATTAAATTTGGTTACACCATTTTAATGGATCTGGGTTTGTTGCCCTTCATTTGTTGTATTTTCAGTAAACTAGACTTTTGCCTGTTTCTCACTGAGGACATATAGCATTTTATTTATTTATTTTTATTTTTATTTTACTAGGAAAACATACAGTGTTTATGTCGGTATTATTACTGATATCTATGGGTTTCGAAACACCATTTAACAGTTTTCGCATATGGTTTCAATATGTACACTTAATTATGTTAGGAGATTGGTAAGAAGGTAGTAGGTAGGCTTTAAGTAATGCTGAAAATTGTTAACCAGGAGACAGTCAGGGATGAGACAGTCAGAGATCCACACCAAACCAGTTCCCGCATATGCGCAATCTAATCGAGTTCGTAGAAGAGTTAAATAAATCGAATTCCGGGAAGTCTTCCAGGTTGTTTACGAAGTTAGATGCTCTTACAAAGAATGAAAACATAAATCGATACTTCTTTCCAATTTTTTACTATGCCAAACTTTTTGCATACTCTCATCAACCTGCACCGTTGCACATTCTCATCAACCTGACAAACAGTGACCCTCAATTACATATGTATACATCACGCGAATCAAACCCCTCACACTTCATCACTCTAGAGTCTAGACAGACCAAAACGTTCATCCCACAATATACCGCGCATAATCATAAAAAAATACCACACTCAAGAGCTCACACAAACCTTTGATACATACAAGTCATTCCTCTTGAAAGCCCAAGTATTCAAACTCCTGTCGCAATAACAACCACGCTCCGGTCGACTACCTAAACTGTTCCTTTCGCCTTTATTGAATTCGGTACCCCATTGTATGTTATGCATTGGAGCTAAATAGGCATATTGCCTTTGGGCAAAAGATGTTTTAACTCTAGGGATGGTGCACATTTGATCAGTTGCCATGCGTGTCATGTGTCTCTGCTGAATCTGCATAAAATGTATGCACTGAGAAAAATACATGAGGTGACAAAGTATGACAGAATATGGAATAACGTTGTAAGGGATGAATGTGAATTTGAGGCTAAATTATTAAGCAAGATGAAGAAGAGTACTCTGAGATGGTTTGGGCACTTACAACGAATGAATAGAGAAACACTGATAAAGCAAATGTGTATTTCAATTGTGAGTAAAACGCGTAGTAATATAATTAAAGTAATTACAAGAATACATGGGGTGACAATTTATAACAGAATACGGAATAAAGTGATTTGGGATTAATTTGAATTAAGAGATGATGTACTAACTAGGATGAAGAAGAGCACTGAGATATGGTTTGGGCACGTGGAACGAATGAATGAAGAAAGATTAACAAAATAGATTTACAATCAAAATGTGATAGAAATCCTTATAGAAAAATACCAAGGAAAGTGTGGGAGAATTAAGGAAATAATATTTTGAAAGAAAGAAACGTTAAAAGTCAGAGAAATCAAAAATTATGAGCGTATAGACGTAGAAGAGGTGAAGAATATGTGTCGGTATAGGAAAGTCTTGCGCTATATCCTGTCTGCCTACCATGGTAGGGAAATAGTGTGATTGTATGTATATATAACACTATCGTTTATCAATCTCTTACAAACAACCAAAATATATTATAAATTGTTTTCAGTAAAAACCAAACTGAAATCAAGTTCGTAGGAGTTCTATGTGAAAATGTAGGATGTAGAAGAGGCTAATGATGTGTGTTGAGATAGAACAGTGGAACTCGGTCCTCTCTGCCTACCCTGACAGGAGAATGGCGTGATGACATTATTTTGCATATTTTATAATCCCAATTATCCTTCATATTAAGTTATATACACGTATTTATGCACGTAATGTTATGTATGTCATCATCATTGCTAGGCCTCGTAGTCGAGGATCCTCTCTCCATTTCAACGTCAATTCGTTTGTTTTTTTTAGTGAGTGAGTCGTTGGACACCAGCAAACTCACTGGCCACACCGCTATACTGGATCCGATAACACACCAGAGTGGGACAATCGGAGTACACCGATGTTTTTTTTAATGAAAATATATCACCGAAATTACGATCCTAACAGGAAAAGAAAACAACAGTGAAAGAAAAATTTAAACAACATTTGTATAAAAAATGGTCTAGGAACTAAAATAGTGCTGTTTCGTAACACCTGTCATTCCAGAAACACTTGAGAATGTATGTTAAATAAGTGTTAAGTGCCAATACAAAAATAAATTTAAACGAAAAAAGGACTAAAAGAAAAACTTGCCCCGTGACGCCTGAGTGCAAAGGAAGACGCCGACAAATAAAATAGATAATTTAGAAATGTCAGCGGAGATATGTAGAAATGGTTACGTCAGCATCCATCATCTATCCAATTACTGCGGAATGGACCATTTAGCGCCGCGCTTGTCATACAAAGCCATTTGGTGGGAAACAATACTTTTATAGACCGTCTGTCATCAACAGCACTGATGAACCATTACAACCGCAATACAGATTGTATTCAATTCGATGAAATAGAGAAAAAAGACGACCTCCGTGGTCCAGATATTAAAACGCCTGTCTTCCGACCAGGGTGTTAAAGAAACGATTTTTATTGGTGAATAATACACATATATCATAACACAGTTTCCCTGAAGTAGGTAGAGAGTCAAACTGTCCTATCTTTACACTTCTTCCACATTCACGCACCTCCAAATACAGCTCTTTTTTTATCCACTTTGCACGGATTTCTCCTGCTACACAAAGAGAGTCTGCTTCTAGCGTTAGCTTATTAGTCAGGAAAAATATCAGCCAGGATTCTACTCATACTTTCCCTTCCGGTGCTAAAAAAAATCGTGCGTTCCGGTGATGTGTATTCAATACGCATGTAAAAATGAGCGATTTAAAATGAGAATATTCATTGCCAATCGCTTAAATCAATTAAATTTGAAGTAAAAAGTTATAATAAATTTAATTTAATTGCTGAAAACGTGAAAAAACATCAGCCAACGTTCACAAAATGGGCACAGAGACCACCTCGCATGGCTGCATGCGAGCTACTGAGACGGGATTCGGAACACTAACATTGTGTATGTTATACCTCGAAGGAAGAAACAACTGCGAACTGAGATTATATTTCTTGCGTTCCCATATACCGAAGTAGAGTGAAAGTTAGACGTGAATAGCGTCACTTGCTCAGCCATAGTGGTTTTTAGAATGAATATACCTACGTCACACACTGGCACACGTTTCATTGTATTGGTGAATTTATTCCCGATTCACAAAATACCTCTGATGTGGCCGATAAGTGCTAATTATTATTAATATTATTTTTTCATTCAATGCATAAATATTTTACGGAGGAATACCTAAAATCTGAACCCAGTATTTATTATATTTATAGAGATATTAAAGTTTTTAGAAACAATGTGTACTAGTTACACATCACAGGACATGAAGTGTTAAGGAGAGTCTGCTCTCAAAACGGCGCTACTTAAATTATCATTTTATATTTATCTTTATAAATTATTAAGCATTACGCTACCGCACAACATGATTTTATTCTACACAACTGTTTAAAAATAGAAGGAACATTATTAATCGTGATATAATTTTTTTGGATGATAGCAATTTTATTGTTATCCATTTTTTTCAAATTATCACAGGCACTGTCTTACTACAATATAATTAGTATTCTCGTTATAGTGTTTTTGGAAATGGCCAGTAATGGAATGAGTAATTAGTGATTGACCTAGAAAGCGCTGACGTAACCGACTGTCATGGAACTCTCGAGACGGGATAAGGTCAGACAGCAACAACATGTCGTCTGGCGCTTAGACACGATCCGGAGAATGTGCGAACACTGGAGATATCGTTGGAATTATTGAGGATTCTGGTGAACTCATTCCACTTCAAATGAACCGCAAATATAGAAAAGTAAACTTTTAATATTACAGTGTATATAACTCGTGTATCCGGGACAGTGTCGGAACTGCGCCATAGTTGTTTGAACTAGTTTTTAATTGATGATTGTTGTTTTTTTATTATCTATTTTTGTATTTTTCCCCACGGGTTTGTAAGTTTATAGCTATCTGATTCCGTCGTTTATGTTTCATTTACATTTTTTTATTATCTATTCTTGTATTTTTCCCCATGGGTTTGTAAGTTTATAGCTGTCTGATTCCGTCGTTTATATTTAATTTACATTTTTTTATTATCTATTCTTGTATTTTTCCCCATAGGTTTGTAAGTTTATAGCTGTCTGATTCCGTCGTTTATATTTCATTTACATTTTTTTATTATCCATTCTTGTATTTTTCCCCATAGGTTTGTAAGTTTATAGCTGTCTGATTCCGTCGTTTATATATCATTTACAATTTTTTATTATCTATTCTTGTATTTTTCCACATGGGTTTGTAAGTTTATAGCTGTCTGATTCCATCGTTTATATTTCATTTACTCGTGAACAGGCACGTCTAGGACGTACGAGTATTGTTATCAGATAATTTATTTAATAAGACCAGAACTTTTTTTTCCGTTTTGAATGTCATCACAAATAGAACCTGAAGCCTACGAATGGAAGTCAAGCGTTTTACCAACTAGATCGTCGTCGGAAAAGGTAAAATATGTGCTGAGTTCTTACACACCCATAAATAACATCACGCCGTTTCCCTGCTGGAGTAGACAGAAAGGACAGAAAGCCAGACTCTCCTACCTTGACACATGTATTTTGCCTTTTCGACATCCATTCACTTTTTCCTACGATTTCTCTGACTTTAAACGTTTACTTTATTCATCATTCAAAAGTTTCAATCATCCTGTCCTTAGTCTTCTTCTGCCATGCCTTCGGCTTTTTTCCACGTCCTCATTTCGTTCCTATGCATCAAAAATGGTACTGAAATACTGTTGTGGACTGCGGAAAAAATAGCTCTCAAACAATTCCAAAAATTTTACTGTCTGTCGTAGAATCCTATCATCTTAGCAGATTTTTTGTTCGAGTATACAAGTTTTAGTACTCCATTGACTTTGTTTCCTATCATTACACGCCGTTCAATATATCTCGTAACATTTCCAATACTCGTATCTGATAACAGAATTTAACAACTTGTTCTAATCATTCATTAGTCATCCCATTTTCTTTTCATTTCACCTTTTTCTATCAACATAACTTGAGGTTAGGTTCTTTATGCATAATCACATAAAATTCCGCGAACGGTGCTCAAGTGGGCGTCCGCATATCTGAAATAGTGCACGTGTCATTGAAAATGTCTGCAAGCCTCGCAATTTATGTTCCCACGAAATAAAGATATCGCCGACACGCGACATTGGATCCAATACAAACAGTGACTCAACTCAATCCGACTATTGTAATCTGTCTGTGGAAGCAATTGTCCTATTATTTCTTTAAGACTGTCTGATTCGAAATGATGACAAAATTGGAGTCAATATTTTCTTCAGGGTTACCAAAATCATGGAAATCCTCTACAATTATTTCATGCAACATTATCACTTACAGCGTCGTGCAAAGCGCTAACTATGATATTTTTTTTAAACTATGTTTTAACACTTATATGTGAAAAAAATATACACACTAAATATTAATTAAAATGATTGGTTTATTTCGCTTTACAAAATTATTGCACACTACAGCTTGACAAGGTTTTTTTTAAGGGAAACATGCCTGTCACTTTAATTTAAGTATATTGTTAAATCATTATATTTAAAATAGAGTACTATTTAATCGATAGAGTACGAAACACAGAAATCCGAAGAATGTGCGAAGTTGAAGATATTGTCAGATGGGGACGACAGAGAAGAAGGTTCTGGAACGAAGATGTATCCAGAATGGCGGAACCAAGAGCCGTATGAATGGCCTGGGACAGTATCCCCCAAGCAAGCAGATTTCCAGGACGACCTCCCAAAAGATGGAAAGACAGCTGGTAGTCGACGTCACAAGAGGCAAACAATGATGCAGGACCATAACAGGTCAACAGAGCTTAACTAAGATGAAGAAGGAGCGGAGACTTGGACTCTGAGAAGAAGTGAGAGACGAAGAATACATGCATTTGAAATATGGTGCTCGGGAAGGATGTTACGACTTCCATGGATAGCAATGCGAACTAATGCTTCCATATTCGAAAAACTGAGCATTACCGGCAGATTGTTGACAATATGCTTTCGACCAGACCTCGATTCTTTGGGCATATTGCTCGTATCCAGGGAGACAGTTTGGAGAGGTTTGTGGTTACTGGAGGCGTGAAAAGACGACGGACAGGAGGAAGAAGTTTAAGAACGAACATGTATCCAGAATGGCGGAACCAAGACCCGTAAGAATGGCCAAGGGCAGTACCCCCCAAGCAAGCAGACTTCCAGAACGACATCCCAAAGATAGAAAGACAGCTGGCAGTCAGTGTCACAAGAGGGAAACGACGATGCAGGACCATAACAGGCCAACAGGCCTAAAAGAAGAAGAAGACTATTTTATCAATTAATAAATATTTTTGTCGAAGTTATTATTTATACGTATGGTACCCTTCAAGACACCCGATTTGGCGATTCGGATGTCATAAAAAGCTTTGCTGAGAAACACTATTGTATTTGTGCCCATTCATTAAACCTTCGGGTTTAGAGCTACTTGAGTAGGCATGTAACTCGCGGTTTTTCGTCGCGCGTATTGACAATACTACTCACGCGTGAAACAGCAGCAACATAAGCGTACATAAAGGCTTTTGATAATTATTACCAGACTAATATATTTTTACTTTTTTCATGTTTGATCCCTGCTGGAACCCAATGTTTAAAAAAAAGGGTTTCTACCTAATTTTCGTTTGAGTCCTATTTAAGGGGATATTCTACTCTACAGGAGTGAATTTCGGGCGTTTTTTCAGACTAAATAAAAAAAATACTAAAAATATTTTTCGTATACATTTTTTACAGTTTGTTTATTGATGATTTGAAAATGTACAAAAAAATTACACATTGTCGTAAAAAAAAAGAGGGTAAACTGGTCGACATGATTAAAACCTTTTTGTAAATTTAAAATAAAAATTATACACAGTTTTTTAATAATAAATAATGTTGTTATAGTAGGTACCAAAGAAAAAAAATCGTAAAATGACGGCTGTCTGAAAAAAAATTATTTTATAACCCTTTTTTTTTTAATTTAAAAAAAATTATATAAATAGTTTTGAATTTTTTCAAGGTAAGCACGATATAAAAACGTTTATTAAAGTTGTATACCAAATTTAAAGAGAATTGGTTGAATATAACTTGAGATTTTATGTCGACCAGATCTAAAAAAGTAGTTTCGAGAAAAACGCTTTTAAAGTTTTGAGATTATTGTCTGAATCATTCCGGTGTGGCATAATTGCTGCCTCATTTATAGCTACAACTTCGTATATACTATATAGAAAATATTAAAATTTCCTTTTGAGAACATATTCTTAAAGCACTAAACTTTAAGAATATGCAAAATACAAAAAAAAACGATTTTTTCAAATTTCTCGAGTAGAATACCTCCTTAATATCATTGTTGGAAGAGATTACCACAGTCACTAAACCCAACATGTTGTAATGTTTACAACGTTAGTGTAATGCAATCATACAAAAGAGTAGAATACCTCCTTAATATCATTGTTGGAAGAGATTACCACAGGTAATAAACCCAACATGTTGTAATGTTTACAACGTTAGTGTAATGCAATCATGCAAAAGGTTCTAGTTAGTAAGTAAGTGCCTTGAGTGAGTGTCAATAATTTTAACTTTATGGAGAAGTACTATTATGAAAGAGATAAAATACGGAGGTTTGATTAATGAATACGAAGTATGGATATGGACACGTATGTACAAATACGTATAACTTAAAAAGGAAATCAATTAATCTAAAAAATATATCAACTAAAATTAAATGTGTGCAAAATAATTTCAATTTATATCTATAACTAATTGAGTCAGAATGTGATAATTAAAAACCAAAAACAATTTAAATCAAGATGAAATATTTATTCTGCCCAAATAAAATTAAAAACTATAGTTCGGAAACTCTAGGATGAGTCATGTGACAGCTCACAAATTTGCCCCAATACAACCTTGTAACGATGTTCAGTAACTTTAATTATTCTATTAACTTTAATATAAGCCTCAATTCTAATAAATAGCAAGTTATTTAGGTAAATACTATACATTACATAAGGTTTTATTGGGGCAAATTTGTGAGCTGTCACAGGACTCATCCTAGAATTTCCTAACTATAACAACTAATCGTATTTCAGCATACGTTTCAAAATAAAGCTTGGTATTGTATTGTATTAAAAATTTACTGTAAACTTAATAGGTTTTTACCGTGTGGTAATATCTTTCTACCAACCAAAAAGATCTAGAAGACGTCTGAAATGAAAACCCGTCTGCATTTTTTTTTAAATAAATTAAGTTCCAATAGGATTCAAACCCGTGAACCCCGGGTTGGAGGTCAGGCGTCTTACCAACTAGGCCACAGAGTTCGTCAGAACACACATGCAACTCATGGTACCTTATTTTGGATCCATAAAAGAGTATACCAAGTGTCGTTTGCGGAGACACCACTGCGAATTGGCTAGTCATCTTTACAGAATGGTATTGTGGGGACTCTCGTATGCGAGTGTGGTCTAGATGATGAAACTATAGACTATGTATTTTTTTCGATTGTTCTTGCGTATCTTTGCCGGGTCCAATGAAGGTTGCGTTTCTTCTTTCTTCGTGGAACTTTTCCACTTATAGATCGATTGTTAATTTTTTTTAAACTAAATCATCTGAAACTTTATCCAGTCTAGAATAATATATTGTCATTTAAAAAAAATGTTTCGTTATATTGACTAACATAATTTTACACTGACTTTATTTATTTATTTTACACATGACAAGAAGTATACATAATTTGCGAAAAAGCAACAGGTAATTTCATTTGGACACACAATTTTAATGGATCTGGGTTTGTTGCCTTTCATTTGTCGTGTCCCCAGTAAACTAGGCTTTTGCCTGTATCTCACTGAGGAGAAATTATGAATTAAGTTGAATTTCGTGGCAAGAGGTAAAAAAAGAGTACACAGAATGAACTTGGCCATTCTTGAAAAAGCAAACATCGGCAAAACATTGCGCAAAGATGGATAAGTAAATATTATAACACTAGCTGTATAGTGGACAGAGAAGATCACTATATATTTAATATGATGAATAATATTTGAGCATACACTCCCATTCCCCTTTGACATTGTATGCTACAATAATTAAATGGTTGTGTTACTGAGGTGCATGGCCGTAGTTCATTCCGGAGTAATTGGATAAATGATGGATGCTGACCATTTCTAAATATCTACACTGATCTTTCTAAATTATTTATTTTATTTGTCGGCGCCTTCCATTGTACTCAGGCGTCACAGGACAAGTTTTCTTATAGTCTTTTTTACGTTCAAATTTATTTTTGTATTGGCGCTTAATACTTGTTCATCATACATTCTTTAAGTGTTTTTGGGATGACAGGTGTTACGAAACAGCACTATTTTGGGATGACAGGTGTTACGAAACAGAACTATTTTGGGATGACAGGTGTTACGAAACAGCACTATTTAGGGATGACAGGTGTTACGAAACAGCACTATTTTGTGATGACAGGTGTTACGAAACAGCACTATTTTGTGATGACAGGTGTTACGAAACAGCACTATTTTGGGATGACAGGTGTTACGAAACAGCACTATTTTGGGATGACAGGTGTTACGAAACAGCACTATTTAGAGATGACAGGTGTTACGAAACAGCACTATTTTGGGATGGCAGGTGTTACGAAACAGCACTATTTTGGGATGACAGGTGTTACGAAACAGCACTATTTTGGGATGACAGGTGTTACGAAATAGCACTATTTTGGGATGACAGGTGTTACGAAACAGCACTATTTTGAGATGACAGGTGTTACGAGACAGCACTATTTAGGGATGACAGGTGTTACGAAACAGCACTATTTAGGGATGACAGGTGTTACGAAACAGCACTATTTAGGGATGACAGGTGTTACGAAACAGCACTATTTTGGGATGACAAGTGTTACGAAACAGCACTATTTAGGAATGACAGGTGTTACGAAACATCACTATTTAGGGATGACAGGTGTTACGAAACAGCGCTATTTTAGTTCCTATGCTTTTTTTATATATTTGTTGTTTCAATTTTACTTTCACTGTTGTTTTTTTCCCTGTTAAGATCAGTAAGAGGTTGTCAAATTGCTAAATCTAAAAGTTTTTAAACCATACTGTGTTTTATCAAAGTTTTTCTAATTTAACTTTGTAGAAATCCATATAAGAACATTTAACATTATACATACACACATAGCAATACATTTGAGATGCATGGATACGCGGTAACGCACTGATCTTCCGTGCGGAAATTCATCGGTTCGAATCCCATGCTGTGCTACTCCCCTCGAATGACACAGGCATTTATTCCACCCAGTGTTTGGGGGTATAAGGATACCTATGACTTCGGTCAAAGCTATTCTATCAAAAAGAGAAAAAAAACATACGGATGTGCTTCGATTGTCTCAGTTCAGTGTCCCATCGGATCCAGTACAGCGGTATGGCCAGTGAGTCTGGAGGTGTGCAGCGGCTCACTCACTTAAAAAACTATTTACACTTGTATGACGTTGGAACGAAAGAGTTAATGAAGAATTACGATGAACTTCACAGTTTGGTGAGCAAATTGTATGAAAGATGCAAAGAGAAAATGATCTTAGAATGAATGTTACGAAATTTAAAGAAAAGGTGATAGAAAAGTGGGAAAGGAAAAGTAAATGCGATATATTCTTCTTCCTAGTGTCATGTCAGGTCCCCCCCAACGTTGACTATCACCTGAGAGTAGGCATCTTTGTCCCCGGTAGCCCGAAAAAGATCCCCAACGCTCCTTATACCAGTCCAATCACGTATATTGCGGAGCCAGGAGATTTGCATCCAGCCAGCACCTCTTCAACCTCGATGTGAATAAATAAAAGCTTGGAGTAAACTGACGAATTTCGCAATTTCGATAGTGTTTTTTTGATGGTGTAATCCAAGACGTTACAACGGAGAAGAGTCAGAGAACGTTTGAATCTTTAAGTTTTGAAAGATGGAAAATGTAAGAAGTAAGATAAATCGTAGGAGCTGTATGGATGAAGAAGAGGCAAAAGATGAGGGTCGCGATAGGAAAAACTGGCGCTCTGTTCATTCTGCCTACCCCGACAGGGATACGTCATGATGTAGACTGAAGATGGAAGAAGGAATCAGTTACAAACCAATATAAGACTCGCTCCGTCCTTGGCATGCTTTAAGAAGCGACTGAAAAAACTCTTAATTTCTAGTCAGTAAAATAACGTGTTTCATTCCTGATTTTTCTTTTCCTTTCCTCTCCACCTTTCCTTTTCTTTAAATTGATGATATCGCACTTTCCATGAAAAATAATGTTCGTGTGATTGTCCGTCTTTGTGGGGTTCGTGGGCATATGCTCACGTATGTGTTTACGGATTTAGTGACGATGGATAGTAATTTGAATGATTTATGCGGCCACGTAACTTGTTTCATTTGCTTTTATCTGGTTGGTTGGAAGAGATTGCCACCTGACAATAAGCCCGCCAGATTGTATTTGCAATAAAAGCGTTAAATAAATAAATAAGATGCGGAAAAAAATGAGAAGAAGACGTGGGGTGACAATGAACGACAGAATACATAATAACATAAGGGATGAAAGTTAACTAAAGGCTGATTTGTTGAGTAAGATGAACGCTCTGAGATGGTTTGAGCACGTGGAACGAATGAATGAAGATAGACTAACAAAACAAAGATTGCAAATGTGAATGAAAGACATGGTAGAGGAAGACCAAGAAAAGCAGATTGGATAAAGTGAATTTTATTTTTAAAGAAGGGAACGTAAAAGTCAGAATAATCAGGAGTTGTAAGAGATGGTGTATGGATGTAGAAGATGCAAAAGGTGCATCTGTCCTGTTTGCCTATCATATCAGGGAAATGGCGTGATGGTATGTAACAGTTGGTTTCATTTATTTTATTATTATTACTATCCGAGAAAATATCCAGTCTATAGTTCGGAAATTCTAGGATGAGTCCTGTGACAGCTCATAAATTTGCCCCAATACAACCTTATGTAATGTATTTACCTAAATAACTTGCTATTTATTGGAATCGAGGCTTATATTAAAGTTGATAAAATAATTAAAATTACTGAACATCGTTTCAAGGTCGTATTGGGGCAAATTTGTGAGCTGCCACAGGACTCATCCTAGAATTTCCGAACTATAATAAAATAGTTCGTCTAGCAACAATATTCGCACGCGCTAGACTTGTGCGAGTTTTATTGCATCTTTATTCGCGATAGTACATTGCTTACACGTGCAAATACGAACAACGAGCTCGGTGTCTACTCCAGTGATTCTAAACTCGATTGATATGGGCCAAGACAATCAACATTATCTCCCGGTCACACTCTTAAATATGGCTGTCTGAATGGTTAATTCACATAATTTGAAGAGTACTATACAACCGAATGAATCATGTCCATCTACATATAAATAGTCTAAGAAAAACGTCAAAGCAACGGTTTTTTTTTTCTTTCAAGTTTGTTGACTTTTTGTTCATTTTTTGACTCTATTTAGCAACAGTCAACGAACGTGTGAAATAGGCACACTGCTAGTTGCCGTTTTAGGATCTTTGCTAAAATTAATATCGCCATTTTTAGGCATAATGAAGTATCGTGTCAATATTTGAGAGAATGACGTAAAATTTCGCAGTTTACACACAGAGACGATGTATTAGTCACAAGCAGTATTGAAGTCGCGCCGTGTGGACTAGCGGAGTATTGTCAAGGCAAAAAAAACTTTGTTTTACATCTTAGATAATCTTTTATTATTCGTTCCTTTATATTTTTCGCCATCTGCGTCTTTTTTACTCGTAAAATACAAATTTTATGGTTTGTCAAACGCAAAACCAATTTCAACAAACATAATTTAATTAATTCCTTTGCGATACAGTGTGACAAATCATCCTGTCGATGGAAATATAAAGAGAGAAACGATAATTTTGATATTTATTTATTGAATTTTCGACATAACAGTGAATTTTACAAAGAAATGCACATAAGACAAGTTAATACAAAAACAAAATTACATTACATATGACTCCATTTTTATAAATGCCATACATTACACTTCTCAAATGTTATAAGACCCAGGCAAGTTCGCGACGCCATCTGTGTTTTATCCAAGAGTTAAAAAAAACCACTCAATTTGAAAGATCCTATATATACTCGTACGTAGTAAAACCTTGTTATTCTGTCTTTTTTTTGTATTAATACTTTTTTTTTTACCATTTAAAAATGTGTCTGTATTATTTTATAAAAGGGGGGGGGAGGCGCCACGATAAGATTGTTTTCAAGGTAGGCGTAGTAACATAAAGTATGGAAACCACTGATCTAGCGCGTGCGAACATTGTTACCAAACGAACTTTAAAGCGAATAATTTCGTCCTTCAGCTCAGGAATTGATTGGGGGGTCATTTTATTAGACATTTACTGATTCCATTAGACAATAGATCAAGTCTAATGGAATCAGTAAATGTCTAATAAAAATTTAAAATAGCTTTTTTCACCAAAATTTATTTTTAATGGGTCTACCAATTTTAAGGACGATTGCTTTCCTCTTGAAATGTCTAAAATAAGAAACTTATCTCATATCAAATAAATATAGGGTAACGTGTATATAAAATTTTGTTTAAGTAAACAATGTCACCACAATGAAACCATTTTATCTCAAAAAATTGTTTATGCTCCGTTATAAAGTTTATGATCCTTTTTAAAAATTGTTTATGCTGCTTTATAAAATTAAAAAATTATTTATGCTCATTTTTACTAAGATGATATTAGTGTGACATGTTATTACATTTAGTACAATACAAATCTAGTTATAGTTCGGAAATTCTAGGATGAGTCCTGTGACAGCTCACAAATTTGCCCCAATACAACCTTGTAACGATGTTCAGTAATTTTAATTATTTTATCAACTTTAATATAAGCCTCAATTCTAATAAATAGCAAGTTATTTAGGTAAATACATTACATAAGGTTGTATTGGGGCAAATTTGTGAGCTGTCACAGGACTCGTCCTGGAATTTCCGAACTATAGTACATAACTTACACACGATTCTAGAATGTAGTTTTGCACCACGCGATTTAAGGCGTTAGATACTAGAATACAGCGTTTAATTCATCCTTTCTGGGTACCTCAACCAGTGACGTTTGTTTTTAATTTATTATCCATAATACAACCTTTATAATTTTAGAATTTTTAATGTGAATTCGAACCTTGGAGTAAAATCACAAAAAAACTCGTCATTTTTTGTGCATAGAGTACCACTTTACTAGGCAAGACCTGTGGCGAAGTTGAATTACTTTGAGCATGTCGATAGAAACAATGATGAAAGTTGAGAGAAGCTGGTGATCATGAAGACAATCGAGACAAGCAAGAGAAGGGTACCTTATAAGATTTATTTATTTTATTTATTTATTATTACACATGACAAGAAATATACACAATTTGAGAAAAACAACAGATAATTTGATTTGGACATACAATTTTAATGGATCTGGGTTTGTTGTCTTTCATTTGTCGTATCCCCAGTAAACTAGGCTTTTGCCTGTATCTCACTGAGGATATTAAGCATGAGAAAAATAAATCGATACTTCTTTCCGATTTTTGATTACACAAAACCAAAACCCCGTTGCACGCTCTCATCAACCTGACAAACAGTGACACTCAACTACAACTGGAAACATCTTGCGAAATTCAACTCCTCACACATCATCACTCCAGAAATACCAAAAATATTCATCCCACACTATACCGCACACAATCATAAGAATAAAAATTAAAATCAAAACAAAATTAAAACAAAAAAAAATACACAGAAACACAAATACAAAAACAACCAAAATTAAAACAACAAGAAGAAACCCACACTCACGAGCTTACATAAATCCCTTCCACTCGTCATTCATCCTGAAAGCCCAAGTACTCAAAATCCTGTCGCAATAACAACCACGCTCCGATCGACTGTCTAAATGGTTTTCCTACCTTTACCTTGGTGGGCGGATCATATACAGGAGTTAACATAATCCTCTTTAAACGCAGCATTCAACATGGCTGAGGACCGGGAGGGATAAAGACGGATGATGCACTGAGTTCGATACAAACGCTCAACGTTGAGAACACGGTGAAGAAGAAAAGTAACTAAATCGTTAGGATTTCATGCGATTTGAAAAAGGTGCAGTGCTAAAGTTGAAGAAAAGAATATTAAGTTGGTTTGAATACGTAAAAAGAATGGACGTTGAAAGATTTACATAAATAATCTATACGAATAGTATAGAAAATAAGAGAAGTTTGGGAAGTCATAAAAAAACGTGGCACGACTAACTAAATAAATTCTGAAAGATAGAAGATTGATAAACCTTTATAACAGGAGAGTATACATAACGAAATGTATGAATGTGACAGCAAATCTCTCCAGGTTATACTAACATATTGTAATAAAATACAATACGTACGTAATCGGTCATATTTGCACATTTTATCGTATTTTTCAGGTGATGGAAGAATTAAGAAGGATACCGAACGACGTGTAGCGATAGGAAACAAAATCAATCTGGCAATAACACATACTCGAAACAGACAGTATCAAAATCTGCTAAGATGATGGTTCACAATAGGATTTTGGTACTAACTTTGATGTATAGGAGTGAAATATGGACGTGGTAAATATCTGATGGAAGCCAAATAAGTGCTGTAGAACTGCGTGCATTGAGAAGAATACATAGTGTGACAATGTATGACAGAATACGGAATGAAGTGATTAGGGATGAACGTGAACTTAAGACAAAGAAGAGCACTCTGAAAGGGTTTGTGCATGTGGAACGAATGAATATGTGAGTGGAAAGCTTATGAGAGGAAAACCAGGAGTGTATGGTAGAAATTGTACGAGAAAGTTTAAATATTCGAAGGAGGTTAAGTCTGGCGCTCTATTCTCTTTACCTAGCCCGACGGAGAAATGGCTTGATGGTATGTATGTATTAATTGTATATAGAATCACCTGGTGAATTTATTACCATGTGACAATCTTTTATAACCAACCAGAAAGATGTTAAAGAGGCCTGAAGTGCAAATAAGAGTGGTACCCGAAAGGGGATCAAACCCGCAACCTCCGGATCGGGAAAGAACTGTCTTACCAACTAGAGGACAAAGTCATCCATGTTAAATTGTTTTTTTTTTTATTTTCGCGAGTTCATGAAAAGTAGCGCTGACCAATTATGTTCTGAAAGTAGCGCTAGTACGTAAATGAAGTTGGAAATCGAATGGGGAATCGAACCCATGAGCCATAATATTAACTAGAATGCTAATTGTAAAACATAATATATGTATGTACCTATTTTCAATCTATTAAACTGTTTATTTATTTTATTTATTTAACACTTTTATTGCAATTACAATCTGGCGGGCTTATTGCCATCTCTTCCAACCAATCAGACAAAAGTAAATGAAGCAAGTTACGTGGTCGCATAAATCATTCAAATAACTATCCATCCCCACGAAATCCATAAACATATACGTGAGCACATGCCCACGAACCCCACAAAGACGGACAATCACCCGATCATTATTTTTCATATAAAGTGAGATATCATCAATCAAAAGGAAAGGAGGGTACGGTGGATAGGAAAGGAAAAAAAATCAGGAATGAAACACGTTATTTTACTGACTAGAAATTAAGAGTTTTTTTCAGTCGCTTCTAAAAGCATGCCAAGGATGGAGCGAGTCTTATATTGGTTTGTAACTGATTCCAGAGTCTCACCCAATCCAATCCCACAATATATTATCTGCATAAAAATCAATGAAGGTCCTCCATTCAAACAGCGACCTAAAATATAACATGTCAATTCAAGTCATAAACTTTTTCCGATATTGTATAATTACAATATTTCTACATGTTTTTCTATTAAACAAAACAACACATGTTTAATTAAATAAATCTAATTCTACTCCGTTTGTTTTTATAATATCAATATAATCATAATCACCATCCCGCTGTGTCACTATCAGAGCTATCAGAAAGATCATATCTCCATTAACATGCATGCTCTCGTATAATAAAGACTTTCTACTCTTCTCTCTTTCAGATGTTGATTCATTAGGCTGTAGAACTACTTTCAAGGTCTTCTCAAACTTCTTCCTTCTATACTACTAGTAAAGATTTTTTTTTTCATTCATTCTTTCTACGTGGCCAAATCATCTCAATGCTCCCTTTTTCATCATAAGCACTGCATCTACTTTCAATCCACATTATTTTCTAATTTCCTAGTCTGCCATACATTGTTTTTCCACACATTGTACACAACGCTATAATTTCCACCACATTTATAATAACCCACTTTCTTCTTTTTTACCGCATCAACCGCAATATGAAGATTAATTTAAAAATTAACAGTATGTAATAGTTTCAATTTTTATCACAACCAAAAAATATATTTTAAAAACATTGATAAAAAAATTATTTACGAATTCACTCAACTTTATATAATGTATCATAATAAAATATTAAACTTAAGTGGCAAACTTTTTTTTAACCTGGTGAATTTATTGCCATGTGGCAATCTCTTCCAACCAGCCAGAAATATGTTTTTATAGGCCCTAAGTGTTAACCAGACTGGAATCCTTTTTAAAAAAATTTGGATTCCAGCGGGGATCGAACCCGCAACCTCCGGATCGGCAGACAAGTGTCTAATAAATAATAAAATATTAAACTTAAGTGGCAAACTTTTTTTTTTTAACCTGGTCTGTTTATTGCCATGTGGCAATCTCTTCCAACCAACCAGAAATATGTTTTTTATAGTCCCTTAGTGTTAACCAGACTGGAATCCTATTTAAAAAATCTGGGTTCCCGCGGGGATCGAACCCGCAATCTCCGGATCGGTACACAAGTGTCTTACCACCAGGCCACGGAGGTCGTAACTTTAATTGAAAATAAAATAAATCTTATTCTTGCTAAATAATTAGTTGTAAAAATTGTTATCTAGTTATAAGTAGTATATAGGTGTTAATTATTTCTAAGAAATCATATATTAAGATTGTAAAAAATAAAAACAAAATGACATGTAGGAAAATAAGATTAAGTAAGTTCATAAATTAAAATATTTAAAAAAGATTAGTTAAGTAATAAATGTGTATATAGGTATAGTCTTCACAAATATTTGAACAATATATTACTTTGTTTAATAAAAAAGAAAAAAAAAAACATTTTAATTCCAGTCACTATTTTTAAAAGTTATCCGTAATCCCGAATAAACTTGAAAAAATTACCAAACAATAAAAAAACTTGTAATAAAATAAATAAAAAATAATCACTCAATAATAAACTTGTTAAAATATATTTTTAAAAAAATACTAAATAAGCTCATAAAAAGCTGTACTTAATAAAAAAAAAAAAACAAAAAAAAACCCTGAGCTTTTAAATTAGAATATACTCGTAGTTAAGGTTTCAACTTATCAATGAAATAAAAAAAAACTCACCGCCAATGCGTTGATAAACACATCATTCCTGCTGCATGCCTCGTCTGATGAAACTTCAAAACGCAAGGATCACTCCTTTTCTATTCAGCGCACAAAAATGTCTCACCCCCTAAAGACGCGTTTACAACAGTCACTTAATCAAATATCAACACACGAAAAAAAAAAAATCAAAGCAATGAAAAAAGAAAGTCAAAAAAAGATACGACCCCGTTAATCACTTAAAACAAATCCCGACAAACGAATTGTATACAGTTTACAAAATTAGGTCGGAATGTTCAAAAGGTTCCGGAGCCGAAGCAAAAAAAAAAAGCGAACTACCCTATCCTTAAAACTACCTGCATATTTTTTATATATATACAGTATATAAGGCACGATGAAGTGTATACAGTTAACAGATCATCGATAGAGGTAAGAAAAAAAATGTTTTAGTATATTATTTTGAACGAAATCCCACTCGTCTAAATCTCCCACGGTGGATATTGGAATACAGCGATTGGTCCAAAGCTTACAGCGGCGCGACCGCTTCAGGCTAGCGCGGCAACTCGACTGAAGAGTAACAGCGGAGTGCAGCGGATCGGGTAGTCCTGTAGACTGAGGACTGCGGACGTCCCGATACCGGCAGTGGTAGAGAGTATGGAGGGACTGGAAATGGTGGTACAGATCACGGAGCGCAACCCTTTGCTGGAAATTGAACCAAATCTCAACTGTCTGGCGGTTAACGATGGTTAATGCAGAGGTGCTAAAACTTTTTCTGCAATATTTATTTATTTTTTTATTACAACCATTTTTTTTACTCTTCCGTGTTTGTATTATGCTATACATATAAACCAACCGTGCAAAACGCAAATTAAGTTATCTAATTTTAAATACTTTTACATAAGAGTATTTTTAAGATTTTCGCAACAACACTTGCACACTTCAAACTTATAATTACTGTAAGCAGACGAATTATTTTATAAGAATGGGAACTTTTTTTTTAAATTTTTTTTTATTAGGCAGCTTCGGAAATCGAACCCAAAACAAGCATTATACCAACTAAGCCTGTGTCTACTAGTAGTAATGAGGTGGATGATAGTAAAAATATGTCAGAACCCTCAAATTTTGCTCGACTTCATCATAATGAAAAAAGGTTTATTAAAAACCCTATACACTTAAAAATCGTGTTTTAAATACTTTTCTCCCTTACTTACTTAACTGTTATAATAATTTAATATACAGAATAAAATATTATTACCATAGTTAAATTTAAACACTTATAGTTATGTTTCTACTTGTAATATCTACGAGACGTATCCAGAAAGTAAGTGTACTGAGGCTCTCACGACCGGATGGATTTTATTTTCGACATGTTGGCTACACTTCCGTGTAGCCTGACCCTTCCCCTCCGCAACGAGACCGGTTCGAGGTCAGTACGTTGAGAAGTGTCGACGCGACAACACGTTTCGTGAAAAATTTAAATCCAATCTCCCGCCAAGTGCGAAATACGCGGCGTCATCTGTTATCTCGTTTGGAAGGGAAACCTCCGGTTGAGGTTTATAATGAAGTGAAAACTGCATATGGTGATAAAGCTATGAATCGTACGAGTGTGTACAAGTGGTGTCGCGAGTTTAAAAACGGTCGTACGTCTGTGCATGATGATCAGAGGAGCGGAAGACCTTCAATTGTGACTGACGAAATTGACGAAATTGTTTTGGGACTGTCAAGGCATAATTTTAATTGAATATATGCCTCAAGGGGAGACCATCAACTCTGCAAGATACTGTGAGACCCTAAAAAAATTGCGGAGGGCGATTCAGAACAAGAGGAGAGGCATGCTGACAAAGGGAGTCTGCCTGCTGCACGATAATGCCAGACCACACACGGCCAACGCCACGAAGGAACTGCTCACCTCGTTTAAATGGGATGTCCTGAACCATCCCGCGCATTCCCCTGACCTAGCACCTTCAGATTACTATCTCTTTACCTCCCTGAAGCTGCACATGGGTGGAAAAAGGTTTTCAACCGACGAGGAGGTGGAGAAGTGGACGGAGGGGTTGGCGGGAAACTACTTCGAGGAAGGCATCAAAAAGTTGATACCCCGCTTCACCACCTGCATTGAGAGGAATGGCGACTATGTCGAAAAATAGCTTACATATGTACTACGCTAACCACGTAATTTTTTTGTTTAAATAAAAAAAATTGTAACCTACAAAAATTCAGTACACTTACTTTCTAGACTTACCTAGTACTTGAAAATGTTTCAAGTTGTGTTTCTACTTATTACATATATTTGTGAATATTCAAAGTTATGTTTCTACTTGTTAGATATACCTACTAGTAACAAAATAAACAAAATAGCATCAACGTTTGAATCTTTAAATTTTGAAAAATGGAAAATGTTAGGAGCAGTAGGAAGGTAAATCGAAGGAGCTGTTTAAGAATGTGTATGGATGAAGAAGAGGCGAAACATATGTGTCAAGGTAGTAAATTCTGACGCTATGTCCTCTCTTCCTACCCCGAGAGGGAATCAGCGTGATCGTATTTATGTTTTTAATATGGCACGTGTAATAATATACCTTCTTCTTCCCAGTGTCATGTCAGGTCCCCCCAACGTTGAATATCACTTGAGAGTAGACATCTTTGTCCCCGGCAGCCCGAAAAAGATCCCCAACGTTCCTTATACCAGTCCAATCACGTATATTGCGGAGCCAGGAGATGTGCCTCCTGCCATCACCTCTTCGACCCTCTATTTTGCCTTGGATGATCAGGTGTAATAATTTGTACTTTTCTCCTCTAAGTACATGACCCAAGTAGGACACCTTTCGGATTTTAATAATATATCAGAGCAATTAAATGTGCATTTCGTATTTAAATTCCGTCCTAAAAACTACTTTATTTATGCAAGCCGATACAAAACGATCTCATACTCGTATTTACTTGATTATAGCGAAACAGATCAAATTTTGTTTAGTTATTTTTTTGTATATACCATATGCGTCAAAATATTTGCGATTTTAATTTGCGGTTTAAAAAAGGGGCTACCCAAAAGTTTGGCGAACTGATAAAAAAAAATCTTATCTTTACGACTGACTGGTTTCCACCATTTCCATCATATTGATAAAAGAACCATTTACACAGCGCCATTTAGAAAGTAGACTCTCTTCAAGGGCGCACTGACTATGGATTAAATGTCTATTATTGACAGATTAAAGATATTACAAGATAAATAAATATAAGTTGAGAGTAATGATAAGAAGGCGATGACTGCAACCATTACATTAAATACTTCCCCTCCATCAATTATAACATGAATTTTAAGAGCCCCCTCAAAATGATTTAAATATTTTTGATAAAAAAAAACGCAAAAGAAATTCACGACAAAATATTCTTACTTGGATCCATACTAAGCTGTAGTGTATTCTTACTTGGATCCATACTAAGCTGTAGTGCATTCTTACTTGGATCCATACTAAGCTGTAGTGCATTCTTACTTGGATCCATACTAAGCTGTAGTGTATTCTTACTTGGATCCATACTAAGCTGTAGTGTATTCTTACTTGGATCCATACTAAGTTGTAGTGTATTCTTACTTGGATCCATACTAAGTTGTAGCTTCTTTAATAAAACAAACAATATTCTCATGGAAATGCTAATAATAATAATAGTAAACTCGTTTATTGATCATGAATTTCACTGAAAATTGTTAAAATTTGCGGAGTAAGATCCAAACTTTATTAATTGCTTGTTTATGTCAAACGAGGTCCATTTGGACCTTAATGTTTTGTCACTCGTGGTCACTAGAAGCCCGGAAGGACGACACACAAGAGAAATAGTCCCAATGCGTTGAACTGACCAAGTGAGAGACGCAACAGAAATATATTTAAAAACTATAAACTTTCTGTATAAAATTCAGTTTTTTTAATTGACTGATTGAATCCACAAGATTCTCAACAGCACCTTGAATATGAGCATTAGAACGTGACTTATTGGCCATCCAGTACATTAAGTCTACCGACTGGATAAAAAAAAACTGTCTAATAATAATATTTTTCATTCAGCTTACTCATCGGTTGGAATGCAACATAAAGATTATATTAAATTGCGGCATCTTGCAAGGAATAAAAATAATTTTTTACAATATCATTGTATTCAAAACAATAAAAAGTCTAATTTATTTATACGAAATACAAACTGTCTAATTAAATTACCATAAATATGCTAATCATTTTGGTGGACTCTGTATCTGAATCCGAACAAAATATTTAACAACCCAATTAGGACATATCAAGATTAAATGCAAAATGACATTCCGTTTATTTATTTTATCTTATTTCAAAAACCTTTTTGATACAAAAGATTAAAAAAAACAATAAACAAAATATACGAGTAACACCGGAATGCAAGCACTGGTATACAAATAGTCGAAAGATGTATGTCGGGATTGAAAATTCTGGCGCTCTGTCCGCTCTGCCTGCCCTAGTAAAGATACGGCGTGATAATCTCTAAGTCGTTTGAAAACAAAATGGTGCTCAAAACGTTAATTCATTGATCTGTAGCAAACTAGAAAGCAATGCTTGCATTTGGAGCCCGGTGGGGGCGCAGAACACACACATGGTGGAGAAGGTACAAAAAAAATATCTACGATGTCTATATGAGTGAGTTTGGTGTCTATCCATGGCTTTATCCTACTCAGTTCCTGCTGGGCATGCTCGGGTATAACTTCTTGAGCGTAAGAAGAGATCTGCGTCTCCTGGTATATGTTGTCAGATTCGTTCGAGAAGTTGTGATCTGTCCAGCATTACTACAAAGATTAGCGTTAAATGTTCCTAACAATTACACTAGACTGCGCCGGCAAGAACTGTTCTCAATAACATACGCAAGAACGGGTCTTCCAGTTGCTATGCCTGTTGAAAGGGCCTTAACTCTTCTGAACGGGACTGCTTCGGATATTGGCATATTTCATGTCACATTACCCAAAGCAAAAGAAAATTGTCTTCTAAGATTGGGCGCGTTAGAAAGCACTCATCAACATATTTAAGTGACTTTGAATATGTGTGTATGTATGTGTATAGTATATATGTGTATGTATGTGTGTATCATCATCATAATTGTCAACCAGGGTCGATCCACTGCTGAATGAAGGTCTCCCCAATTTACTCCAAATAATTCGGTTTTTTGTTCGTTGTCGCCATGTGATGCTCTCATACTTCCTGATTTTATCTATTCAGCGTACCTTTGGTCTTCTTCTGAGCCTATTTATGCCTCTTGGGTACCATTGGATTATTTCGGATGTCCATCGGGAGTCTGACATTTTGGTTACGTGTCCTGCCCATTACCACTTCACACGAAGTGGCAATGGGTATAAATAAATAAATAAATAAATACAGGTTTATTGATAGCAACATAGTATGTGCATAATACATTTAGACACATTTCAAGAACACATTAAAAAGAGAATACATTAAAAAACAGAAGCTATCAAAAGGTCTGGGCTCATTCAATAACATCCCCCCGGCCAAGATGCACCCCATCAATAGAAGGCGAGCCCAACCCCGGAGACACCAGATGTTTTTCAGCCCACACCCCTGAACGTGTGTATAACTATGATATATGTATGCTAAGCCTGTATTGAGAAAATAAATAAATAAATAATATTTATATAAGAGTTACGTCAAATAAAACTAAGACAACATCCTACAATTATACAATATGTTTTATTGTCATTTGTTTAGTTCAATACTGTTTATTACACTTTATTCCAATAAATCTTATTTGTGTTCCCTGACGATGAGACGAAAACCTTGAAACCGGTAGGGTTTTACCGTTATATAAAGTGGAATAAACATTCTTGGACTAAACAAATAACAATATATTTAAACCTCCACAGTGTTTATGCCTTCACCATAA
>CATKWJ010001219.1:0-36058 GCA_949825065.1 Odontocerum albicorne
CCCTTGCTGGGAAGACTTTGCGTGATCGTGTAAGGAACACTACAATCCGAGAGGTCTGCGATGTCCAAGATGTGGTCAGATTGGGACGACAGCGTCGACAATACTGGTACCAACATGTACAGAGAATGAAATCCACACATAGCTCTGCATGGGGTATCGGAATGGACGGCATCCACCAGGGAGACCCCCGAAACGATGGAGAAATAGCTGGAACTCAGCATCACAGGAGGACAATCCTGCAGTAACAGACTCTTGAGTCTATGGAAAGTTTAAGAAGAAGAAGAAGAAGACAAAATAAATATATATAAGTTGAATGTAAGGATTGGAAGGTGGTGACTGCGGTCATTATATAAGGTACTTAAAAAACTTATACAAAGAAAACCGCAGGAAGACGAACTACAAAGAAACATTTGTATATCCTTCGATATGTGATAGTAAGACATTTGGCTTTAGGTGTAGAATGGTGTATGTGTATAGTGTTCATACAAAATCATAAATTTAGTCAATGTACGGCACCGGTACAAAGACTGTAGAAATAGGTGGAAGGCTGCCGCTCAATGCTCGAAGATTTCGGCTCATTTGATGCTTTCCGGTGAAAAGTAGCAGGGTGAAGAGATTCCTCTTTAGCAGGTAGTAGATGGTCGCAAGTAAAAGGCAATAGACTGGAATGAACTGAGAATGTATTTTTTTACTTTTGGCGCTCCTTATGTGTGGCATCGCAAGCGCCTGTTTTCGCCCGTGCACGCCGTCATGACTTGTGAAATATCACAATTCTCATAAGTTTTCGCATGCATGGGCCGTCTGACTTTTGATATTGTCTCATGCGATGGCCTCGCATAAGGAACTTTTCAGTTACGGTCGTGACACAGCACGGACCTCAACAAACATAAAATTATAAATAAAAAATACCAAATAAAAACAAACAGGAAAACAAATACATCATATGTTTTGGGTGACACATACGTCCGATACAGACAATGTGTTGAAGAAAAAAGACTTACCATCGCCATTGGGTAGATTACTGTTGGACAGGTCTGACTTGGAAGCTGACGGGTTGTAGGCCAGCACTACGTTGTCTATCACTTCAATATTCAGGATCTTGTAAACTGAAATAAATTACATAAATATAAATTTTTCAAAAAACAAACAATATAATAATAGTAATTAAAAAACAAACAATATAATAATAGTAATTAACATTTCCTTCCCTGTGTTGGGTATCTTCTACACGTTGCTTCTAATAACCATCAATATCTCTATAAATATAATAAATACAAGGTTAAGATTTTAGGTATTCCTCCATAATATATTTACGCATTGATTAAAAAATAATATTAATAATAATCAGAATTTATCGACTACATCGTAGGTGTTTAGTAAAGATCGAAAACAAATTCGCATTTAAACGCTGCGAGTGCCTCGTCTTGACGATAGGTGAAGAGTATGCGGGAAGCGCGACACTATATTCGCATCTCACTCTTGCATACTCCACTGAATTGCGAGGAGCTCAATTGTCTCAATCGTCGCAAACGTAAGCCACGCCGGGGTACCGCTCCGCGCCGCAGTATCTTCTGGACTTCCAAATAGATTAGACGTACGCCCGTTCCGTGAGCGTTGCCAGATGGTTTTTTAATGTTTTCAGCAAATAAATCTCAATTATTATAATTTTTAACTTCAATTATAATTAATTAAGGGGATTATCTATGAATTTTCTTATTTTTCCGATTTAAAATCGCTAATTTTTTATCGCGTACTCACTACCCAACACCGGAGCACGCATTTCAATTTTAACACCGTAAGGGAAGGGTTAAAAAACAAACAATATAATAAAAGTAATTAAAAAAGGACAATTTATACAGCAATGTTTAAAGAAGAAATTCAAGGATGCTCTAACTCGGGAGTTGTACTCATTATTATTTATAAATTAAAAATATAACAAAAAATAAAACAAGTTGAGTATAAAGACAGCCAGGTTATATGGCACAGTAATGCAGCAGATCCGGCTCGAAGGACCAGTTTATACAGCACCGTGCAAATTCTGTAGAATAGGTGGATGGTTGCTGCTCAATAATTGGAGATTTCGGCTCACTTCATGCTTTTCCGGTGAAAAGTGACAGGGTGAAGAGATTGCTCTTTAGCAGGTAGAAGTTGGCAGTAAGTAAAAGGCTGCAGAGAACTAAGAATATATTTTTTGACTTTTGCGCTCCTTATGTGCGGCCAATCGCTCATCGTAAACGCCTGTTTTTGCCTGTGCATGCCGTCATGACTTGCAAGATATCACAATTCACGCACGTTTTAGCATGCATGGATCGGCTGACTTTTGATACTAGCTTGCATGAAGGCCGCACATAAGGAATACTTCATTACAGTCGTGACACAGCACGTACATCAACAAACATAAGAACTTATACATACAAAACATCAAACCAGAATTTATACATCTTAAAAATACCAAATAACAAGAAAATATATCAATCGTATCTTAGGTGATGCATACGTCCGATACACAGGTGGTAACTGCGGTCATTATATTAAGAACTTTCCAGCATCTGCATAATGTATTGTATTGCATTACATTTTCGTTGTATACAGTACAACCTGGCGAGCTTATTGCCATGTGGCAATCTATTCCAACTAACCAGAGAAACGCTAAATAGTCCTAAAGTGAAAACGATCAGGATTATTTTTTTAACTGGATTCCAGCGGGATTTGAACCCGCAACGTCCGAGCTGGGGGACAGATGCCTTACCAATCACTGGGGGCCAAATCCGGAGAATACGGTGGGTGCGGAAGCAATTCGAAGTTCAACTCATGCAATTTGGCCATCGTAACCATCGATTTGTGACACGGTGCATTGTCAGAGCAGAGCCCGGATAACACTTTTCAAGCCATCGCTGAGTTTGAACAGTATTTTTCCCATTATAAAGCAATGTTTTATCAACACACTAAATTCGGTTTTTTCCATTGTTTTGAAAATAGCAAAAGTATCATCACTAAAACCATTGTAACTCAATGACACAATGTTGGAATGTCATGAAAGTTTGACACGTAACTTCTAAAGGTTGGTACTAACTGAGAATGGTATGGATTTGTTATTAGAGGCACCATCTTTTGGTTAGTCCCGGGACTTATTGATCGATGTGTTATGGTGTGGCAGAAATTGATCCCTGTTTTGAAAAGTTAATAAAAAATGCATAATAGCTGTTTTCCAAAATTTTATTTAACAATCTGAAAGGAAAAAGTCTACCATTATTTTATCTTTTTAACCATATTCAAAAAAATATTTATTATTTTAGCAATTTATGACACGGTAATCATTTTTGTCAGGTTCATATTTCCCCCGTTACAGAGAGAGTTTACTTCTATCTTTGGAACGACGGAAAAAGCCCTCTTGATGGGAAAAACAATCACCCTATGACAACTTCAAATCCCCTTCAATGTATTACTACCTAACTATTTCAATGTTGTCTCAACTATTTCATTTCCCATTTGTCATTTTGTAAAATTTGGACTCCTTTGAGGCTTTTCTTTTTTTCGTTCTTGCTGACAATTTTTATTTTGTTTTCTGCCACACGTTTTTATTTTTTTGTTATTTATTCTTTAATCTAGATATGCGGGGGTGTGAGGTGGAAGCCCCCGATGCCCTTGCGGTCTGGCTCGCCCTACATTGGTGGGGTGTATCTCGGCCGGGGGAATAGTTGTGGGATGAGTGGCTCTTGAATGTATCTTTTTTTGTCATCTATTTATTTTCTGTGTTTTTTTTATCTTCTTGTTCTACGTGTTCAAGGGTAAGGCTGAAAAACATCTGGTGTCCCCGTGGCTGGGCTCGCCCTATATTGGTGGGGTGTATCTTGGCCGGGGGGATGTTATTAGATGAGCCCATCCCTTTTGATAACTTCTGTATTTAATGTATTATCTACAATTTATATGTTTAAGAAGTGTTATTTAATTATATTTTGTACATACTATGTTCCTGTCAATAAACCTATATTTATTTATTTAACTTCAAATATACTTATTGATCGATGCGTTATATCACTGGTACAAAGACTGTAAAATAGATGGATGGCTGTGACGCACAAGTCCAGTACACGTAATAAAATATCAAAATTTATTAAAATCATTCGAGTGTGCAATCGGATTGAGCAATAACAGAGAGTTATGATTATCTGTCATTCGCTGGCGTAATAAAAAAATAGTTTTAACATATTTGAACCAGATGAACTGATATCATGGCATCATAAACAGTTTTAGAAAGATTGTAATTCGTTTTATTAAACACTGTTTATTCCACTTTTTTGTAACGGTATAACTGTTGCCAAGTAACACATCGATCAATAAGTCCCGGGTCTAACTAACAGATGGCGTCTTTAATAACAAATCCATACCATTATCAGTTAGTACCAGCCTTTAGAAGTTACGTGTCAAACTTTCATGATATTCCAACATTGTAGCATTGAGTTACAGTGGTTTTAGTGACGCTACTTTTGCTATTTTCAAAACAATGAAAAAAAAAACATCAATAGCGAATATTACATAGCGTTATTGGAGCGTTTGAAGGCAGATATTGCAAAAAAATAGCCCCATATGAAGAAGAAAAAAGTTCTCTTTCATCAGGAGAATGCACCGTGTCACAAGTCAATGGTAACGATGGCCAAATTGCATGAGTTGAACTTCGAATTGCTTCCGCACCCACCGTATTCTCCAGATTATATATGGCTCCCAGCGACTATTGGCTGTTCGCAGACCTCAAAAAGATGCTCCAGGGAAAGAGATTTGGCTCCATTGAAGAAGTGATTGCCGAAACTAAGGCCTATTTTGAAACCAAAGATAAATCGTTCTACACGGCTGGCATAGAAAAGTTAGGAAAGCGTTGGAATGAATGTATCGCTCTTGAAGGAGACTATGTTGATGAATAAAGAAGAATTTTCGCAAACAAATGTTGTTTTAGTAATTAGTCCCTACACTTATTGATCGATGTGTTATTCCTTTTTTGTAATGGCAAATTATATGCTATACTATCCTTACGGGAACTTAAGGTTTCATCTGTAAAAATGTGTACTTGCTAAAGTGGAACATAGATGTCTTCCATTCACAGGATAGCTTATCATTTTATCCCACGAAGTACAAAATTAAAAATGAGTATTGTTTAACGCTTCCTTCCCTTACGGTGCTAAAATTGAAACGCGCGCTCCGGCGTTGGGTAGTGAGTACGCGATCAAAAATTAGCAATTTTAAATCGGAAAAATAAGAACATTCATAGATAATCCCCTTAATTAATTATAATTGAAGTTAAAAATTATAATAATTGAGATTTATTTGCTGAAAACATTAAAAAACCATTTGCAACGCTCACGGAACGGGCGTAGGTCTAATCTATTTCCAAGCCCAAAAGCTACTGCGGCGCGGAGCGGTAGTGGCTTACTCCCGGCGTGGCTTACGCTTGCGACGATTGAGACAATTGAGCTCCTCGCAATTCAGTGGAGTATGCAAGAGTGAGATGCGAATATAGTGTCGCGCTTCCCGCATACTCTTCACCTATCGTCAAGACCCAAGGTCGAGGCACTCACAACGTTTAAATGCAAATTTGTTTCCGATCTTCACAAAATACCCACGATGTAGTCGATAAATTCTGATTATTATTAATATTATTTTTTAAATCAATGCGTAAATATATTATGGAGGAATACCTAAAATCTTAACCTTGTATTTATAATATTTATAGAGATATTGATGGTTATTAGAAGCAACGTGTAGAAGATACCCAACACAGGGAAGGAAAGGTTAAAAGAGTTATATGTTTGTAATAAAAATCATAAATCTAACTGAGTCACACGTTTAACATGATAGTTCCTAAACGTACCGTGCAGGTTTGATAAATTGAATGGTTCATTGTTACATCTATGAGTACATTCATACTAAATCACGAATTTCTGCAATAAAAGTCGGTGAGATACTAAAAACGTACAATACACTATCATTTAATCGAGATACTGATATATTATTGGCATAAAACATTCAACACATCATTTCTATGAGTTATATTTTTCCGAGGTATGGTATGTGTGCAAAAATATCTAAGCAATGTATTTCAATCTTAAATGCATACTTACATAAATACCATCTCGCAGTCTCCCTATCAGAATAGGTAGAGAGGAGACAACCATACTTTCCTTGGTCTTCCTCTCACACACATTCAACTCATATTCGCACCATACATCTGTTTTATTAGTCTCTCTTCACTCATTCATCCCACGTGCCCAAACCATCTCAGTGTGCTTTTTTCATCTTACTTAACCTTTTCCTTCCTGTGCTAAAAAAATCCATTCAATACACATAAAAAAATAACAAAACACATAAAAAAATAAGAATATTCATAGCCAATCGCTTAAATTAATTAAATTTGAAGTCAAAAGTGATAATAATTGAAATTTAATTGCTGAAAACATGAAAAAAACATCGGCCGACGTTCACAAAACGGGCGAAGAGACCACCTCAAATGGATGCTCGAGAGCTACTGAACCGAGAGAAGTGATCGAACTGAGATTCTATTTCTTGCGTTCCCATATACCGAAGTAGAGTGAGAATGAGACGTGAATAACGTCGCTTCCTCATTCATAGCGGTTTTTTTTAGAACGAATATACCTACGTCACACACTGGCACACGTTTGATTGTATTGGTAAATTTATTCCCGATTTTCACAAAGTATCTCTGATGGGGCCGACAAGTGCTAATTATTATTAATATTATTTTTTCATTCAATGCGTAAATGTATTACAGAGGAATACTTAAAATCTGAAACCAGTATTTATTATATATATAAAAATATTAAAGTTTTTAGAAGCAACGTGTACTAGTTACACATCACAGGGAAGGAGAGGTTAAAACATCAGCCTTAAATTCACATTCATCCCTTATCATTTAATTCTGTCATACATTGTCACTTCATGTATTCTTCTCAATACACGCATTTCCACAGTAGTTATTCGGCTCCTGTCGATCCTTTTCCACATCCACATTTCACTCTCATACAAAAGTTTCTTATTTCATCCCTCATAAAATTGTGGGTGGTGGTGGGATTGATTTGAACTGCTCTTAATGGTGTTATTGCACTGAGTGGAATGAACCGACTGGAAGCATTCGAAATGTGGATGCACCGGAGAATGCTACGGATACCCTGGACAGATATGGTCAGCAACATGAGGGTTCTTCAAAGAGCCAAAGTTGGTGACTAATATTAAAATCCGAAAGGTGTCCTACTTGGGTCATGTACTTAGAGGAGCAAAGTACAAATTACTGCACCTGATCATCCAAGGCATAATAGAGGGCCGAAGAGGTGTTGGCGGGAGGCAAATCTCCTAGCTCCGCAATATACGTGATTGGACTGGTATAAGGAGCGTCGGGGATCTTTTTCGGGCTGCCGGAGACAAAGATCTCTACTCTCAGGTGATATTCAACATTGGGGGAACCTGACATGACACTGGGAAGAAGAAGAAGCTCTTAATGGATATTTTGGTAACTAAATAGTGCCAAAGAAATTAACGAATTTCATATGTTAAACAACAGTGAATATCAAAACCCTGCACGATAGCCTTATCTGTAACCTTGTAACTCCAATCAAGATAAACAATATCTTTATATTTGAGACTGACTATAAGTAATATAAACTTTGTTAGTAAAATAGCTCTTAGATAATAAAAAAAAATCAAAATACTATGATTGTTAACGTGGAAAATAGTATAAAAATTTATATGAACAGTAAGCTATTTTATTAAAATTATATAATTGATAAGAAGATGTTGAGATATACAGTAATGTCTTTATATACACGGTCTTCATTTATGCCAATTAACTTTAATGCGGTTTTTTTCTGTTTGAAATATTAAATGTATAATAGTGACATCTATTCAGTATTATTTACATAAACTGTACCTAATATATGATAATTTATTTTTATACTTTTAACTATCTCCAAATTGTTATTCCACAACATTAACTTTTTGATATCGTTGCCGATATCGCAGGAACACGTAACTCGATTTTTTGGTATACCAGGTCTGTAAATATGAAACCGGAATTTGCTCATAGATGGCTCTAGTTGTCAATGTAGTGACTGTCAAACCGCATCATTAGCGCCTTTTTCTTCTGTTTACATTTGTCAAAGACTTTTAACTCGCAACAATACAAGTTTAATACAACTACATATGTTTTCATAGCGTTGAACATGTCTGTTTTTGTGCCTGAAAACTACAATTCGCGGACAGCATTGATTTTTTTTTTGTTACAATTTGAAGAAAACTGCTGCAGAATCGCATCGAATGCTTGTCGAAGCTTACGGTAAGCATGCTCTTGGCAAATCACAGTGCTTTGAATGGTTTAAAAAATTGGGCAATACTTGGAATAAAATATTTTTTACCATTTTCATACAATAAATGTGTATTTTCTATAAAAAAAATCCAATTTCATATTTACAGACCTGATAAATAATTTTCTTTATTTTTTGTCATCTCTTGTATCATTGACACATTTTTGCATTAACACATAACACATCAATCAATAAGTCCCGGGACTAACTACTAAAACAACATTTGTTTGCCAAAATTCTTCTTTATTCATCAACATAGTCTCCTTCAAGAGCGATACATTAATTCCAACGCTTTCCTAACTTTTCTATGCCAGCCGTGTAGAACGGTTTATCTTTGGTTACAAAATAGACGTTAGTTTCGGCAATCACTTCTTCATTGGAGCCAAATCTCTTTCGGGAGCCAAATCTGGAGAATACGGTGGGTACGGAAGCAATTCGAAGTTCAACTCGTGCAATTTGGCCATCGTTACCATCAACTTGTGACACGGTGCATTGTCAGAATGTCATGAAAGTTTGACACGTAACTTATAAAGGTCGGTACTAACTGAGAATGGTATGGATTTGTTATTAGAGGCGCCATCTGATGGTTAGTCCCGGGACTTATTGATCGATGTGTTATATTTATTTTCAACGCGGAACGCATTTATTCGTAACTGCAATACCGAGTGACGTTTTTATTTTATTGTATTTTTGCAGAAAAATTGTTTTTTGTCTCCTCTGTAAAATTTAGGCAATCCTAGATACGTGTTCCTGCAGTATAGGTGACGATACGTATTATATAAGAGGGGAAACTTACTATTTTCTAGGCACTGTTTAAGATAATCCACAGTGTCATTTTGTAGAAATATTTTAATGCCTATTTTGAGGTTCTTTCTCTCTTCCTCGCCCATCTTTGTCTGAACATCATCGTGCAGTCGGGAAATATACACCTCGCCGGGACTCGAATCGCTTGCGGATGTTTTTGAACTTTTCTCCCATTCAGCAACAGTTATGTGAAGACTCTCTACAAGCTGTAAAAACAAAGAATAAATATTTAACACTTAAATTTTAGAGCATACAGAGTAATAAAAATAAGAAAATGTGGCTGGATCTAGAGGACCTAATTTTAGAGGTAAAATTAGAGCATAATTGAGGAGCAACTGTTATCTAAACTCCGCTATACAGGGTGTCCTGTAACTCGATGTCAAGCCGGTATCGAGGAAAAGGCCTGCTTATGACTGTTCAGAGTTAAAAAAATTCCAAAAGCCTTATATAGTACTTTTCGAGGTATAGGCATTTCTTTGAAAATTGTGAAAGTTACCCTGCACCAAATGTTTATATGCTGTGACTACAAATTGCCATATTTTATGATTTTCATGGTTGTATCGCAATCCTAGATAGCCCTGCTATTAGTCGAAGTCCGATATAAAACAAAAAAATCTGCATGTTCGAAAAAAAAATAGTTTTTGTTCGATCATAAAAATTAATATTTTTTATAAGCTAACTTTAACTCATCATACTGTAAAAATAATGTACTACGCTAACCTGGCAAGTTACATCAAAAGATGGTCTGTTTAGTCAGGATTTCAAAATGGTACAAATACATACCTAATACTCCTTTAAAAGTAATTTAAAAAAGATAAATTTCGGTATATTTTTAAGTCCATCTAATTGAAGTTACTTGAATGTGGTCTTATTTGGTTATAGCTAACTTAATCATGTTATAGCTTATTACAGTACCCGGCGGTAAGTAATACACATCGGGCTTAAGAAAGAGACTGTTGGCCATAATCGGCTATACTTTGGAGTCTAGGATGAACCGTGCGACGTTTGTCACAAAGGGATGGGGTAAAATAGTTTTTTTTTACAAATTGAATAGGTTTTTTACAAATTGAACAATTATATGAACGAACGAACGATACTGAACGACTCATATATGGGTGAACAATAAAAAAAATTCGAGCAATTTGAGGAATTTTGCTATTTGGGCAGTATTTTCTTAGATGATGGAAAAGTTACGAGAGATATTGAAGAAACGATAGGAAAAAAAAGTTAACAGGGCACTAAAACATTAATACTCGAACCGGACAGTATCAAAATCTACTATACTCAAGAAAATGTAGCATGGTCCCTGTGACGTTTGAAATGTCAGTCTCAAAGGGATGTGGTAAAATCGTTTTTTTTTTCCACAAATCGAATAGTTTTTTTATAAATCGAAAAATTGTTTTTCTCTAAACTGACGTTTTAATTCCTAATTTTCATTATACTGACTTTCTAATGTATTGTATGATTTGTATGTATCTTTAAATAGGCCAAGATCCACTATGAATTAATACTAATTACGAACATTTAATTAAAATCGATTTTCGAAATCGATTTTTGAAAATCCAATTATCGTATACCCCATCCCTAGCCAATGCAGACTAATGTAGTGACTTTTGACAAACGTCACCAAATATTATTTGATTTTAACAAACTGCCACATTTTTGCTAATTTGTGACAAGATGTATTAATTTGTCATTATTGTTAGTTTTATGTAATGTATTTACCTAAATAACTTTTTATTAGAATGGAGGCTCATATTAAAATTGATAAAATAATTAAAATTACTGAACGTCCTCGTTACAAGGTTGTATCGGGGCAAATTTGTGAACTGTCACAGGAACCATGCTACAATTTCTCTAGTATAACAATATTTATTAAATTTCTTGAATGATTTATTTTTTGTACATAATAAAGTTTAATGAGAATTATCTAAATTTATCATTGCATTTTCATCGGTCTCTTATTAATACTTTACAATCATACCAGCATGCTGTTTCCCTGTCGAGGTAGGCAAAGGACAGAGTGCCAGACTTTCCTATGTATATTTTCGTTTCCTATTTCCTATTCCTATCCTTAGCCTCTTCTACATCCATATCACTTCTACGATTTTTCTGACTTTCTACTTTAAAAATATCATTCACTTGATGCAACAATACTTTCCTTGGTCTTCCTCTCCCATTTCCACTATATATTAACAATAACTCTTCTGAACGGGACTGCTTCGGATATTGACATATTTCATATCACATTACCAAAAGCAAAAGTAAATTTTCTTCTAAGATTGAGCGCGTTAGAAAGCACTCATCAACGTACTTAAGTGACTGTGAATATATGTGTATGTTTGTGTGTATATATGTATGCATATACATTATTTTTTATTTTATATAATATTTTTTATTCTATATAATTTTTCTTTATTTTTAATGTGAACATTTCTTGTATTTTTTCAAAGCAATTGGGCTAAGCCTGTTTTGTTTATTATTTTCTTAGTTTTGTTAGTATTTTTTCATTCATTCGTTCCACATGCCCAAACCATTTCAGCGTGCTCCTCTTTATCTCACTTTAATCTGTTAATAATAGTGGATAGGATTAAAAAATTTGCTCTCCAAACGGCGCTATATAAATGGTCTTTTTATTATTATTATTGTTACATTAAGTGTGTTTATACGTGAATTTTGCAAGTGTAAGTCAGGTGTATCAGAACAGGTAACGAGCCTAGTGAAACGACTGATATAGATTTATTATGTAGAGTAGAACATTTGTTTTCATGTAGAGTAGAAAATTTAAAGAAAATAAATAAAAAAATTATTGTAGATCGAGAAAGTAGAAACAATATTTAAAAAAAAACACTTACTTCTTCGGTTACATTCTGTCCTGCTTTCTGTTTAATTTCAATTAAATTCAACACATTGCCTGTGTTCACGATCGCTTTCGACGGCATTTTTTAAAATAAAATTAAAACAATTTGGCAAACCAAATAAGCTTGCACCTCCGATAAAGGAAATAACACGATTAACTAGCACTCAATGCGGGAGACTCGCTTTTATTTACACAAAATCTGATAATTGGACGACTAAATTGCAAATGAAATTGCTGTAATAGATAACAGCGTCTAGAATAATCTACAGGATCAAGAATGGTGTTTTCTGATAAATTTATCACTATTCGTATGGTAATAATGATTTGCAATTTTTTTAAATACAGTTTTTTTTCTATTTTTTTCTCAACAGAATTAGTTCAACTCTCGACGTATCTCCGTCTCGTACTGCTGATTATATTTCTTGAACTGTCATTCGCGGCTGTCACATTATTTCCCGTGTTACCAGTATCAAAGATTGGATTCGAGATATGAATTCAATTTATTGTATATTATGGAAAGAGCAAACACTGATATATTTTTCTAAACTCGTATGTAGGTGCGCGAAAGTATTTAATCTAATGGCCGCAGTCACTACTTTCCTATCATTGCATTCAACATATGTTTTTTGTAATATTTTTAATCTGCCAATAATAATGTTTTGAATCACAAATTAGAGCGAGATTAAAAAATTTGGCAAATATGGAAATGTTATCATTAAAAGAGAGCAAAGTAAAAAAAAATAAGAGAAATGAGTAGTTTTTGAACTTTGCTGTAAGATATATTATAACAAAATATTTGTAAATACGGGTACAAAATAAAACAAATTGTATAAAAAAGAAAATAAACATAAAATCCTTGCATCTACAACCGTCTCATCATAAATACTTATGAAGTAAAAATTTCAACGATGTTTTAATATTCACAAACCAACTAATTTTGTTCATAATTTTTTTGATTGTCAATAAAAATGTAAAGTGGAGTGATTATGCAAGTTCAAAATTATTTATTGTCTTAAGACCACAGTCCAATTCAACACCAATTCTATGCAATTAGGAAAACAGGGACGTTACTAAACATTTTTAACTTGACCAGTCTTCATACTAATATTTCACGCTTTTCTATGTTAAACTTCTAACATAACTTATATGGGAAGCAAGATAAATCTAATTAAAATTATTGTGAAAGCACGAGATCCAAAAAAAGATTCCAGTATTCCGAAAAAACTTTTTTTAGCGTACAGATGTTTATATAATATATATTATGTATAAACAATCATTTCTTAAATTTAAAAAACGTACTTCACACCAAGTCAATACAATTTGAGGAAAATAATTAAATGGAATTGCAACACACGCAATATTGATGACGTTCCAAATTTAGTACACTTGTGTTGTGTATTTGCGAGAATAGCTTTGCTCAAATTTATTCAAATTTTCTGTGAAATATCCCATTCCGATTGCATTCGCTGTTGCGAAACGATCTCTGTTAATCATTACAAGTAATAAATAGTAGATTTTCTTCAGTATTTCTGTTTAAAATCTAATATGACTGACTTCATCGGTTACGCATACGCGGCTGTTGTCGCCGCAGGAGGCGTCATGGGTTACGCTAAAGCTGGTAATTTCAAAAAATATATATTAATTGTTACAATTTAACGATGTTTACTTATTTTGGGGAATAATTATCTAACAAGGAAATATCTGCGTTCAAAATATTGCTAGTTATTTTTATCCGTGTCTCCGTGTTTATCTTTTACTTATGCAATGTTTTGTTGTCATTTGCGCAATAATATTATATTGCATTTTCTTTATCATATTTAATAATGTTAACACATGGATAAATAGTTTTTTACGCATAAAATACATCCAATTACGCCGTGTCCCTTGCGGAGTAGATAAAAACAGATCTTTAACTTTTTTATTCAAGCACACAACTTTCGCTTCCCCGCATTCATTCACTCGTCATACGCAATCTTCTATTTTTCATACTTGACCTGTCTAAATATGATCTACTTCATACATCCACGTTTTTCTCGTTCACCTCATCCACACACACCTTGTATATTGGCTTGGTCATTTCATTTCACGTCTTATCATTCGTTCTCTCCACATTTGTAAACACTTTCATCTCAAACCTTCCTATTGTTACTAGATTGGTACCATTTTTTAGTATCTTCAGGAATCGAACCCGTAACTCCCGGGTGAAAGTCAGGAGTGTTACCACTAGGCCACGGAGGTCGTCATAGCTGTATATTATATTGGTTTAACCTTTTATCATTTACCTTTAATACATTATGCCATGTTTACACGAGCTTAGTACTTGTCATTAGTACTTATCGTTTGTACTCTACCAAAGAAAATGTAGCATGGTCCCTGTGACGTTTCACAATTTTTCCCCAATACAACCTTGTAACGACGTTCAGTAAATTTAATTATTTTATCAACTTTAATATAAGCCTCGATTCTAATAAATAGCAAGTTATTTAGGTAACTTTCAGGTCTGTAAATATGAAACTGGATTTTTTTTATAGAAAATACACATTTATTGTAGGAAAATGGTAAAAAATATTTTATTCAAAGTATTACCCATTGCAAGCTATACATTTTTCCCATCTCTGGCAATTTGTGGATGCCACACCAAAAAAAAACTGTTGCTCTTTTGAGGCAAACCAATCATCGAGCCATTTTTGTAAGAAGTGAAGCGCTGCTCAGCAAGTGCGTGGCCCATCGATGCAAATAAGTAGTAATCGGATGGAGCCAAGTCTGGTGAGTAAGCCGCATGCGAAAGTATTTGCCAACTAAACGCCTCAATCGTTTCCTTGATCTGTTTTGCTGTGTGCGATGGTGCATTATCATGAAGCAAAATCACTTTGTGTTGCCTCTTTTGATATTCTGGTCGATTTTCACGCAATGGTTAGTTCAAATTCATCATTTGTTGTCGGTAGCGTTCAGTATTAACGGTTTCGCCAGGTTTTAGCAGCTCATAATAGATCCCCTCTCCCCCAGCACCCTCTTTGTGTAACAGGAGAAATCCATGCAAAGTGGATAAAAAAAAATAAAAAACCCTTCTAATCCCATCAAACACAGAGCATTGTCTTCTGTCCATAGCGATTTGGACTTGCAGTCGAAGTAGCTGGTTTGCTTGGAGTTACCCATGATCTTTTACGCTTAGGATTCTCGAAATTTATCCATTTTTCATCGCCAGTCACAATTCGATGGAGAAATTATTTTCTTTTATACCTGGCGAGCAGCATTTCGCAAGTGGTTTTTCGATTTTCCTGCTATTTTTCATTCAGTTCAGAGCCCATTTTCCCACCTTCTGGATTTTTCCCATGGCTTTCAAACGTATGGAGACGGCTTCTCGTGTCACATTTAATTGATCCGCGAGTTGTTGTTGTGTTTGAGCGTCATCCTCATCCAACAATGCTTGCAATTCGGCATCTTCAAACTTTCTCGGTGGTCTTCCACGTTCTTCGTTTCTCACGTCAAAATCGCCACTTTTGAATTTTTTAAACCATTCAAAGCACTGTGATTTACCAAGAGCATGCTCACCGTAAGCTTTGACAAGCATTCGATGCGATTCTGTAGCAGTTTTCTTCAAATGGTAACAGAAAATCAATGCTGTCTGCAAATCGTAGTTTTCAGGCATAAAAACAGACATGTTCAACGCTATGAAAACATATGTAGTTGTATTAAACTTGTATTGTTGTGAGTTAAAAGAAGTGTTGACAAATGTAAACACAAGAAAAAGGCGCCAATGACGCGGTTTGACAGTCACTACATTGACAACTAGAGCCATCTATGAGCAAATTCCGGTTTCATATTTACAGACCTGGTACATTACATAAAACTAACAATAATGACAAATGAATACATCTTGTTACAAATTAGCAAAAATATATCAGTTTGTGAAAATCAAATAATATTTGGTGACGTTTTCAAGTCACTACGTTAGTCTGCATTGGCTAGGGATGGGGTATACGATAATTGGATTTTGTTTTTTTTGTATACATAAAATTAAATGTTCGAAATTAGTATTAATTCATAGTGGATCTTGGCCTATTTAAAGATAGATACAAATTATACATTAGAAAGTCAGTATAATGAAAATTAGAAATTAAAACGTCAGTTCAGAGAAAAACAATTTTTCGATTTATAAAAAAACGATTCGATTTGTGAAAAAAAAAAACGATTTTACCACATCCCTTTGAGACATGATATTTCAAACGTCACAGGGACCATGCTACATTTTCTTGAGTATAGTAGATTTTGAAACTGTCCGGTTCGAGTATTAATGTTTTAGTGCCCTTTTAACTTTTTTTTCCTATCGTTCCTTCGATATCTCTCGTAACTTTTCCATCATCTAAGAAAATACTACCCAAATAGCAAAATTCCTCAACTTGCTCGAATTTTTTCATTGTTCACCCATATATGAGTCGTTCAGTATCAAAAACGGCAATCTGTCAATTTTTGCGTGAATTGAGTTAAAACTGAGGAAATGTTCCTATTGTAAAACTACACATTTTTAAATGTTTACATCATAGGTTCTCAACGTGGGTGATAACGCCTCCTTTTGGGCGTTTGAGACTTTCAGGGGGGCAGTAGAACACCCAGAGAAAATTAGGGGGCGTTGAGATGACATGGAGGGACGTGGGCAGATTAAAAAAATATAGTCTAAAAAAGAGACGATTTCGCAACTGTACCCAGGATTATGGTCGATTGTTCAACGATTTCTGATAGCATTCCCATCTTCCTATTTAGCTGAACGTGGATTTAGAGCTGTAGCAACATTGGTAACTAAAAAGAGAAATCGGGTCCATGTTACTGAACGCGGCGACTTACGATTGTTTTTAAGTAAAATCAAGCCTGATATTACTAACTCCTTAAAATGCATCAAATTCAACCTTCTCATTAGATAAGTTATAAATTCAATGTCTTTTGAATGTTAATAAAAATACTTTTCAATAAATTAAGTATGCGTTTTAATTGTTCTCATTGAAACAGTCTTCTTTAAACTCAGAAATAGGATAGGGTCATATCTTATCTTACGACTAGTATAAATAGGATAGGGTCATATCCTATCTTACGACTATAGTATAACGTTTAAATATAATCGTGGCAATAGCTGTTTCAGATTCGCAAGTAAAAAAAATTGGGGGGTTTAGAAAAAAAAATATTCTCAAAGTGGTGGGCAAAATAAGTTTGAGAACCTATGGTTTACATGATAACAAAAACAACAATATAAGGGTTATTGTTGTTTTTGTTACCATTTAAAAATATTTAGTTTTACAATAGGAACATTTCCTCGGTTTTAACTCAATTCACGCAAAATCGACAGATTACTGTTTTTGATACTAAACGACTCATGTCACATTTACTTTTAGTTTCACACTATAAATATAGTTACCGCTTTTTTTATTGCATACAAGAGCAGTATACTGATTGAAATCATTGACAAAAAATCCTGTACGCAACCAAGACCTATCCTTGTTTGTATTGCCGAGTGTGATTATTATGAAAAAAAAAAGTCATGGTCAAGAAAAGCCAAGTCTAGCTGGTGTTGCCTCTATTACAGTGTTCGTGTTTTTAGTTTTATTTGCGAGTTTATTTATTATGGTTACCATACCTATGTTTTATAATTTTTTTAAAATTATTTCATGTTATATAATTATACTAAAAACTTTTCTATTTTTCATTTATTTAGGGTCTATACCGTCCCTTGGAGCAGGACTATTCTTTGGATCAATTCTTGGTGAGTATTATTAGATATTACTAAAGGATGGTCCATGAAAGGCTGAAGGATGTACATTGCTGTACTGCGCACACTGCCACCGTCACCCTGGCAGTGTGCGCGGTAGCTGCATCCTATTGGAACCATGTCTCCTGATAATTGACTGCTGGGCGTAAAACAATTTAAAGCATTGTCCTATACAGGGCCCCGTCGATTCTTTCTGGCTGATCTTCCTCATTTTCAAAGAAATAGGGGCCGATAACTCATTCAGCCATAACACCGCACCAATCAGTGCGTTTTTGGGAATGCAATTGATGCTGATGTAATTCCCTGGGATTCTCAGTACCCCAAAATCTGCAGTTTTGTTTGTTGATGTACCCGTTTAAATGGAAATGGCCCTCATCACTCATTATCAAGTTGTTCAAACAGTTGTTGTTATCTCTGGCTAGGTATTGAAATCGAATGGCGTACTGCAGGCATAGCGTCTTGGTGTAGTAAAGCTCTAAAACCTGTAAAAAAAAGAAAATAAAAATGATTGAAAATGAACCACTTATGACTTTTTCAAACCCTGCAGTCTTTCAGTGGGCCACCCTGTATATCCACGAGTATGTTAGACAAGATCCGTAAATTTGGACAAAGCAAAAGTTGCATGTGTGGAGATCTATGATGGTAAATTAATTTACTAAAATGATCTCCGTAAATTCAACATTGACTTACTCGCTCCAATATTACTCGATGGCTCTATCATACCATTAAATAAAACTGTTAACCTAGGATTACTAATGGATAACACTTTCTCGTGGCGAGATCAAATAAATTAGGCAAGCCAAAGGATCTTCAACCTTCATTCCCTTAAAGCAAAGATTCCCAAAGTGGTCTATATGGACCCCCAAGGGTCGATTTCAACTTGCAGGGGGTCTATGAGACAATCTCGGCGAGCAGCGGAGAGATTCTTGGGATATATGTGTTTGCCAGATGTTCACCTCGATGCACTGACTTAGAAATTTCTAGGACCTCTAATCTGTCGCAATTTATTTCCGTTACTACTGATATGTAAGAATTTGGCATCATCGATACAAAATGTATGGTTTTCATGGTGACAATGATTATCCATTTCAGAATAAATAACAAATCCTCTAATTTGTTCATTCTTATCAAAATTTATGAGTGGGTTCAAATGCTGAGTTAGAGCGCCCTTGGGGATAGTGGGTTCTAAATGGCACTATATAAGTCGTCCTTTTAGTATTATCATTATCATTTTCCATACTATCCTTACTTTAATTGTGATGTTGATTTCTGTATTAATTAATTTCTTTTTCATTTTTAGGTTTTGGAGCGTATCAGATATCGCAAGATCCCTCCAATTATCAACTAAGTCTGGGGACAAGTGCAGTCTTAGGGGGAATGATGGGATACCGGTAAATACTTGAATATATTTATTTATGAAAAGAACAAAGTTATGGGGCCTCCTATATCTATTTTTTGTGTGACTTTCAATATACGGATTGTTTTATGTTTTCATTGTATACAGTGTCACCTGGTAGGTTTATTGTCATGTAGCAATCTCTATCAATCAACTACAAAAGTGTTAAGCAAGCCTAAAGTGAAAACCAGACAAACTAAAAAAAATCTTGGTATCAACGGGGATCGAACCTGTAACTCCCGTATTGGGAGGCGGACATCTTATCAACTAGATCACGGAGCTCGTCTATGATATGAAATGATAAATCTGCAGTGTAATCCTGACTAAGCCTTCGTTCCCTGTGATGTGTAACTAGGACACATTAGTAAGTCCCGGGACTAACTACTAAAACAACATTTGTTTGCCGAAATTCTTCTTTATTCATCAACATAGTCTCCTTCAAGAGCGATACATTCATTCAAACGCTTTCCTAACTTTTCTATGCCAGCCGTGTAGAACGATTTATCTTTGGTTTCAAAATAGGCGTTAGTTTCGGCAATCACTTCTTCATTGGAGGCAAATCTCTCCCTGGAGCATCTTTTTGAGGTCTGCGAATAGCCAATAGTCGCTGGGAGCCAAATATGGAAAATACGGTGGGTGTGGAAGCAATTCGAAGTTCAACTCATGCAATTTGACCATCGTTAACATTGACTTGTGACACACGGTGCATTGTCCTGATGAAAGAGAACTTTTTTCTTCATATGGGGCCGTTTTTTTGCAATTTCTGCCTTCTTACGCTATGTTATATTCGCTACTGATTGTTTTTCCCTTTTCAAGGTGATCGATGAATATTATACCATGCGCATCCCAAAATACGGAGGTCAAAACCTTCCCGGCCAACTGTTGAGTTTTTGGTCGCTTCGGACGACTTTCACCGGCTGCTCTCCACTCATATGACTGCCAATTTGATTCTGGAGTATAGTGGTGGATCCAAGTTTCATCCATTGTCACATACCGACGCAAAAACTAATGTTTATTTCGCGTAAATAGTGCCAAACAGCGCTCTGAATCATCGATGCGTTGTTGTTTCTGTTCCATTGTGAGCAAACGCGGCATCTATTTCGAAAAAAGCTTTTTCATGACCAAATGTTCATGCAAAATAGTGTAAACCACTACCAAATGATATCTTCAAGATGTCAGCTATCTCATGCAACTTTATTTTGCGATTTTCCATCAAGATTTTTTGTTTTCTGGTGTAACAGCCTCATTTGGACGACCAGAGCGTTCAGCATCATTTGTGTCTGTACGACCGCGTTTGAAATCAGCAAACCACTGACAAATGGTTGTTTTCGACGGAGCAGAGCCCGGATAACACTTTTCAAGCCATCGCTGAGTTTGAACGGTATTTTTTCCCATTAAAAAGCAATGTTTTATCAACATACGAAATTCGTTTTTTTTCCATTGTTTTGAAAATAGCAAAAGTAGCATCACTTAAACCACTGTAACTCAATGACACAATGTCGGAATGTCATGAAAGTTTGACACGTAACTTCTAAAGGTGTGTATTAACTGGGAATGGTATGGATTTGTTATTAGAGGCGCCATCTGTTGATTAGTCCCTGGACTTTTTGATCGATATGTTATGTTGTCCGGCTAGTAGTTTTGTATTTCTTATGTAGATGGTGTTAGGTCAAAAGTTTCTTTGCTAACTTTATTCCAAACGTGTTCAAAGTATTATCATTATGCAAGATAATATTTTAACGTATTTTTTACTAAGTTTTTTTTCTGTGTTTGCTATTATTCCTTCAGCCAGAAGAGTCATTTTGCAATAGTGTGAGGAACAGTGCGTTTACAAAAACTTGTCACTTTATTTTTTTAATGAAGTGAATAAGCAAAAAAATATATTGAAATGAACACACACGTTTTGTAAATTAAAAATGCTGTCAGCTTAAATTGTGAAAATCACAAAAATAAAATGAAAATAAGTTTATTTCACATATTAATTGTTTAGGCATTGCAGATTCTAGGAAACATTAAATAACAATAATGAAATTTTTCAAGATTAAAAATAAATATAAGTACAAGTATTGTAAAGTAAAAATGTTCGTCAGCTTTAATTAGATGATAGCACATAAAAATACAATTATTATTGAATGTAAGATTATTTAACATATTAATGTATCAAAATTACATAATTACAATGCCAAATAATAAAGTTTTAAAAGAATAGTGGATGGGGTGATACAAATTCTAGGAAACTTTAAGTTATAACAAAGTATGTTCTAAGCTTTGGAAAAATGTTGAATTATACATTACATTAGACAAAAATCGCACTCCTAATTTCGACATGGTAGTGTTTTTCTAATCACCGAGTTTTTTTGACAACAATACAAACATGCGCTCTGCGCGAACCAATCGTGTGGCATTCTAAAACTAATACCACTACGTAAGTTGTATAATACAGTATTACTCACATTATTATAAAATGACTTCTGGTTGAACGATCTACACTCTTTTACTACCGCAATGAAAAAAATTGTACACAAACCAATGAAAAAGATATGTACATATACAGTGTATAGCGTGGATGCAGTAAGTGATTGTTTATATCAAATGGGGCTTAAAAATTCCATAATAGTGATACAACACTCGAAGATGGTGTCCACTCTGGAAGGCCGATTACCACTGATGGCATCAAGGCTTAACTTGATGATAACCAGCATTCTACAAGAAATAAGATTGCCGAAATATTTCAGCACTGTCCACGAGCATTTAGTGCCATTTTGCGTTTGAATTCGATCTTAAAATACAGAATTACTTTCCCGAAAGGTATATTTTTATCCAACTACAGAAATGAATTGTGATGTGCGATATTGAAAAAAAGATTAGCAGTCAATAGAGTGAACGGTGGGTTATATAATTTGTTTACCTACCGGAGCATTTTAAGGGAAGCTCATAATTTAGGAGCAACATTAGGATATGCAAGCTGTACTTCAAACTTTTTAAAATAAAAACTAGTGCTGAACAATGGTTTCTTATATTTTCAGCTATTACAACAGCGGAAAGATGATGCCAGCTGGTCTAGTCTGCATCCTGTCTATTGCCATGGTCACCAAGATATTGCTGAAGAACACTGGCGCCCTTGGTATCAAATCCCCTTAGATGACTGATTAGTTATTTTTGAAGTCAATTAAATTGTAATGAATTAGTTATCTGTTATGTTGAATATACTTTTAAACCATTGATCTCCAAACAAAAAGTGGGGGGGCTCAAGGGGGGGGGGGGGGCGAAGGCAAGAGAGGCGTTGGAATACAAGGTAATAAAGAAAATAAATAGATAATTCCTAAGAATAAAGTCGTATGTCTGAAAAGCTGATATTCTAGTAGAACTGATTGATGTTCAAATATATATATGTTATACTACCTTGATCAAAAAGCTTTAGGACCGGCCACTGTGTGGCGCTGTCAGTCACCCGATTGGAATTCTTTTTTTTTTTTGTTAGGTTACCACATCTATCATTGACACTTCCCTCCAAATTTCAGCATCATAGCTTGAGATTTGTAAAAGTTAATTTTTTTTGCATAAACATGGTGAGCTTTGCCTGGATTGTTTGTTTCTTTTTCTCCTCGTATATATTTCACGATATGGGCGAAATACGTTGTGTGCCATCCGTTCACTCCTTGCACATCGTTCGATGTTTGGGTCCATCTCTTCAAAATGTGCGAGAAGTTTTCATTTTCCTTTATGTAGACATCTCGGAAAGGCTTAAAAAATGCTCATAACAAGACAGCACGTCCTTATTGGACGAAACCGTAGCTGATACTGACCGCGATGCGCTCATGCGCATCGTAATACAATATGTAGCGAACGTGGACTGCTAGCGCCAAGCTTAGCGCAGGCGGACAATCGATCGCGGATTGTGGTCATAAAGTCGAACACTCTTAAGTCGCATAGGTTGTAAGTCGACGACTACCTGTACACACATATGTGAGCCAATTGAGATGGAAGAAAAAATATTTGATTTTTTGCATCTAAGTTATGCCTTTAAACATAGCTGTCAGTCTTAAGATCCGCTTTGTAAATCAAGAGAGTAACCATCAAAATTAGTTTTGGGCACCACTTGTCCATAATAATTTCAATGTCACGTTTTTTATTAAAAATTTATCGCAAATTAAGTAAATCTGGATACGTTTCATTATAATTAAGTGTTCGACCTTTATTTAGGTGACACCTAGTGACCCCTATTAACATTCTTCATGTATTTATTTATAAACAGGTTTTGTTTTTAATGGCGCATAAACTCTAAAAGCGTCGTTAAATTAACTATTCTAACATTGCAACAATTTAAGAGTATCATTAACAAATTTTATCAAACTACAAGCAGTAAAAGGTTTAAAGCTGACTTGTGAAAATTGCTATAATACACAATATATAGTTTTCATACAGATTATAGTTCAGAAATTCAAGGATGGGTCCTGTGACGTTTTAAACGTCATCTCAAAGGGTGTCATGTCTCATGTCTGAAATGTTATGTCTCAAAGGGATGGGGTAAAATCTTTTTTTTTTTTTACAAATCGAATAGTTTTTTTATAAATTGAAAAATTGTTTTTCTCTAAACTGACGTTTTAATTCCTTATTTTCATTATACTGACTTTGTAATGTATTGTATGATTTATATGTATCTTTAAATAGGCCAAGATCCACTATGGATTAATACTAATTACAAACATTTAATTTCATGTATAAAAAAAATCGAAAATCCAATTATCGTATATCCCATCCCTAGCCAATGCAGACTAACGGTAGTGACTTTTGACAAACGTCACCAAATATTATTTGATTTTAACAAACTGACACATTTTTGCTAATTTGTATCAAGATGTATTCATTTGTCATTATTGTTAGTTTTTTGTAATGTATTTACCTAAATAACTTGCTATTTATTAGAATCGAGGCTTATATGCTATTAAAGTTGATAAAATAATTAAAATTACTGAACGTCGTTACAAGGTTGTATTGGGGCAAATTTGTCAACTGTCATAGGACCCATCCTAGAATTTCTAAAGTATAGTATATTTATTAGTCATACTTAGGTTTTATCATCACAAAAGGTAACATGTTTCTTATATTTAAATTACCGGAATAATAATATTTCATTTTATATTATTCGACGTAGACAATTTGCAAATACTGAAGCTCCCTGCCCTTAATGCAACAGGGTATGCATATCACACATTGATTTACATCATCATCTCTGGTGGCACCAACATTAGGTACCTTAATCTCACACTTTGTATTATGCCTTCTATTACACTTGTCGCCGGTATCGGGTAATTAATTCATTCATACAGTACAACCGGGCTGACACCATGTGGACATTTTTCTAACCAAGCAGAAAGATGGATTCTTCTTCCCAGTGTCATGTCAGGTCCCCCCAATGTTGAATATCACCTGAGAGTAGGCATCTTTGTCCCCAGCAGCCCGAAAAAGATCCCCAACACTCCTTATACCAGTCCAATCATGTATATTGCGGAGATTTGGAGATTTGCCTCCTGCTAACACCTCTTCGACCCTCTATAGAAAGATGGCTAAAGAGGCCTTAATTGAAAATTAGTCTGGAAACTGTTACAAAATAAATTTAGTTCCAATGATGATTGAACCTGTAACATGTGGGTTGGAAGAGGGGTGTCTTACCAACAAGGCCACAGAGGTCATTTCAGTTAATTAAAATGTACAAACAACTTATTCTTCTGCCCTTTTCTGTAGCTATAGGGAGGGAAATGAATTATTTTACACGTGACACAATGATATGGGAAAAGAAACTGGAGTTAAAAAAATGCCTTTCTTTCATTAATTTTACGATCAAATAATTTTCTTATTCATATATGGTCTTATAAAAATGTTTGACCCCTCTTGGCGCATAATATTGTACAATAATAATGTCTACCTCAAATTAGAATTATCAAAAAATATGCATTTATACAGTTGTAATTAAATATTTATTGATTGTTATGAAAAAGTGTCTGAAAATGCTACATTATACACATAACACTACATGTTATATTGTGTGTCATAAATGATTTTCTACGCTAACCATAAATTATTCACTCTATGCTATACCTGAATTGATTAGTTTATGTTGAACTATGTCAAACTGAATATTCCAAATTTAGTTTATGTTGTACTATGCCATATAAATTATTTAGTTCTTATAATTATCTGATAACATTCATTGCGTTTTTAATTGGCTTTCAATAATAATATAAAAAAATCTAGGTTTATGTTGAACTTTTAATATATATTTGTTGTTGTTTTTTTTATTTTGTGTAATTAATTTTTAAGCTTCTTGTTAATTAGTTGTTAGCATTTTTTGTCCATTGCTACTTAATTTTTTAATATTTAATATAAAAATATTGTTTATTTAAGGGTTTCACAAATACAATACAGGACTGGTTTGATGTAAATATTGTAATTTTTAATGTTGTTGAAGAAATATATATTGAAATTTATAAAATGTTGCATTTTATTTACAAATTTTATTGAATTTTGTATCACAAAAATAGGTAAAATAGAGAATTCCAATGGAAGGCTTAGTATATGCTATCTATATAATAATAAAATGACAATTTATGTAGTGCTGTTTAAAGAAGACTCCTCAAGGATGCTTTTACTGGGTATTCTTCTCCCTGGCTCCATCCCAACTCACTGTCTGCGAAGACTCTGTTGGGGTCAGCTTTCCTCGTCCTCAGGTTGTATGCTCTTCTGTCCCGGACTACGTCCCCCAGGCCGTGCCTCTGCATCAGGTTATCTTTTTGCACTACCCATGAATTCTTTGGTCTTCCTCTGGTTGTTATTCGAGGAAGATCCATGGAGATTGCCTGGTTCACAATGTGATCGGGTGCTCTGCGTCCAACGTGCCCATGCCATCTCAATCCATGCGCCTCTCCTCCATCTTGCTGTTGATGTCTGTAACACCTAGGCTTACACGAATGCTTGAGCTTTTTATTTTGTCTCTTAGGGACACACCAGCTGACCATCTTAGCATGCGCATTTCAGAAGTTTCTAGTTGCCTAGAGTAAGAGTTATACATCGTCCAGCATTCGGAGCCATAGAGGAGTGCGGAGCTGACAATCTTTTGGTATACTTTTCCTTTTAACTTTACTGGCATTTTCGGATCACATAGAACTCCCGTCATTGATCTAAACTTCATCCATCCCACACTAATTCTATGTGTTACATCTGAAAGTATTCAAATTATTATTTATGAAATTGCTATAGCATCGAGATTCTGGTTTTACGTGCTCGCCTGTATTGGTCAGGGCATATAGCTTGCATGCCTGAATATAGACTTTATATAGAGATTTTACAATGTTTTGGATACCGATTATAATTTTGAAATGCTGGTTGATTACAAAAAATTGCTTTAAAGCAAGAAATCTGCTAGGTCTATTTGTATGAAAGTGTTAAAGCAATAAAGTGTTACCGCCATAATTGGCAATCTCCACAAACTGTGTACTCTTGTCTGATTTGTTGGAAGATATTGTTATATGACAATAAACATTGCACAATAAATTTATTTCAGTAGCTTATTTGACAGTTTTCATTTCCTGAGTTGTAAACAAAATGTTTGCTGAAGAACTCATTAATAATGGATAAAATGTCACACTTGTATCTACTTATTTACATTGGCATTGCAGCAAATGTTATTCTAATTTGTGGGATAATTTATTAGTTTCTCTGTCAAAAACGGAATTCATTCAACAATTTTGGTATCGATTTACAATTGTCAAAAGATTTTGTGTTTCGTACTCTTGAAACTTGAAGAAATTACTATATAGCAATCCAGTCCGCCAGGTGTATCATGATGTTGACCACGTACACAAAAAGAATTATCAACGATGTAATGCACTTTAAACAGTATTTAAGAAAATATAAGTGTAAGTGAAAATATAATATAATTCATATATTACAAAAAATATATTACAACAAAAAAAAAAACTATTTAAAACAATTAAATAAAAAATAAATGAAAATATAGTCATAAAAAAATTAACATGGATATTTTCACAAAAATGCAACAATATTCTTGGTTATTGACACAATACGGGACCATCTAAAGGCAGATAGCAAACCATGTCTTCGGTTTGAATGCTTTAAAATAAATGTATTATTTCCTTTTGTACACATTAGTTATTTTTATTTTTGTTACCGCCCTGATATTTCGCCCATTGGTTTAGAAATGATCCAATAAGGCCGAGGCGACACCAAAGTGTTTCATTAGGTGCTAAGCTAGGTTTTACATGACTCATATACTAGGTGTCTTCATGCTTGGCCACACCAAAGTGCTTCGCACAAATTCATTTGACATTTGGGAGTGGTTGAGTCAACAAACAATGCCACTCTCAAAACTAACCAATTTCATTACAACTTACCATTTTTATTTACTTCCTGTGCAACTTCATTCCAAAGGGATTTTATTACTAGTACATTTTTGTATTGGGTGTTAACAAAAGTTGTGTCTGTTTTTTATTTCAATTTAAAAATGAGCACCAAAAGTAAAACAAAATGGTATATGTTATACGTCATTTGAAAGAAAATTTTCTGCTCTACATGATATTGTGTTTGCTTTTACGTTACATATATTATTTTATTTGATTACAAGCCTTCAAAATGGAATGGCAAGTAGACGAAAGTGAGCATTTTCGACACTTCCTTCTGTTCACGTTCAATCGAGGGAATAAAGCTGTCAAAGCTGCTCGTGATATTTGCGAAGTGTACGGTGAAGATGCTATGAATTAAAGGACAGCTCGTCGATGGTTTTTGCATTTAAGTCACTTAAGTACGTTGATAAGTGCTTTCTAACGCGCTCAATCTTAGAAGAAAATGTATTTTTGCTTTTGGTAATGTGATATGAAATATGTCAATATCCGAAGCAGTCCCGTTCAAAAGAGTTAAGGCCCTTCCAACAGGCATAGCGGCTGGAAGACCCGTTCTTGCGTATGTTATTGAGAACAGTTCTTGCCGGCGCAGTCTAGTGTAATTGTTAGGAACATTTAACGCTAATCTTTGTAGTAATGCTGGACAGCTCACAACTCCTCGAACGAGTCTGACAACGTATACCAGGAGACGCAGATCTCTTCTTACGCTCAAGGAGTTATACCCGAGCATGCCCAGCAGAAACTGAGTAGGATAAAGCCATGGATAGACACCAAACTCACTCATATAGAGATATTGTAGAAATTTTTTTGTACTTTCTCCACCATGAGTGAGTTCTGCACCCCCACCGGGCTTCATTTATCCAGGTAATTAATTAAACCACGACTCACACAAGACAAGGAAAAAAAAAGGAATGGAAAGATCTGTATTGAATTGGGACAGATATAAAAAGGAATGGAAAGATCTGTATTGAATTGGGAGAAATATAAAAAGGAATGAAAAGATCTGTATTGAATTGGGACATATAAAAAAATAAAACAAACATAAATTTTAAAATTACTGTTTTGTATTTATTTAAAAATATTTATCACATATTTCAAATATTACAATTAGTTTCAGTGGGCAAATATTGCAACAATTTTTTTATTAATTTCTTTTATATAAAATTAAACTAATTATTTGTAATTTTATTAGAATACACAAGTTGGTATTTTGTTTTTTTTAATATAATATTGTATAATAACACATATAATACTTTTTACACAATATATTCTATGTCCTTTTTTTTTAGTTTATATTTTAGTGTCACATCCTTATTATGTTAAAGAACATAACGTCAATTCTCTTTAATTTTGGAATTGCGAAAAAATCAATCATTGATAAAATACTTTGGAAATAGTATTTTTACTAATTTTTTTGTAACACATTCACTGCGAATAAAATTTTATGTCAATATATGCCGAGTTGCGAAATTTTGCTACGACACAAATATTATCAAAAGAAGACGCCTGGTGTGTTGTACGCATTAAGCATATGTTTGTATGAACACTCGAGGCGTGTTCTCAGCACTGAATGTGTTAAAAAATTATTTTCCATTTTAAATTTATTTGACAATTTGTTTTTTTTAGCCATAATCACTCTTAATGAGGAATATCATTGCCAAAGAAATTCAACATGGATAGAAATACGTATTTCTCGTAATGTTTTTAGTTTACAAATGTCGACAAAACCTCTCACTTTCAAAATCTTGTTAAGTATTGCTTTATATTTTTAATTTATTTGATACAAGTTTTCCTATAATCATAATCTCTCTTAAGCACTCGACAGTGTTGCCTGAGTTATGCTCTGGCACGAAGTTTTTTTTATATTAACCAGAATCTCGTTCAGGCAAATCTTGTTTGAACTTGGGAGTGTTTCTCCCAAACGTCATTTGGGCAAACACTTACAACAAATCAAAACAAGATTTGCCCGAATTAGGCTCGGGCTCGTTAGTGTAAAAAAAACTTCGTGCCAGAGTCACGCTCGGGCAAAACTGTCAAGTGGTTCATGAGGAGTTTATGGAATATCTTAACAAAATAACTATAAGACATATTGTATATCTCATGTAACATATTTAGTATATCTCATGGGAAAAATACTGTCTGTAACAATCTTTCATATTGTCACCCTTTTTAGTTAATTCTATATGTATTAATTACACTTTCGCTTTACTGATTGCTGATATATAGGGTCTTTCAATTTGAGCGGTTTTTTAAATTCTTGGATAAAACACACATGGCGTCGTGAACTTGCCTGAGTCTTGTGATATTTGAGAAGTGTAATATATGGCATTCATAAAAATGGAGTCGTATACAATACAACAACGCGTTAAAATTGTTGAATTAATTTATGTATTGTAATGTCCGGAAACGGTGATGTTGATTGGCCACGAAGATCATGTAATCTGACGCCGTTGGACTATTTTTTCTGGAATTGCGTGAAAAGCCAGGTCTATAAGAATGACTCCCAATCAATTCCTGAGCTGAAGGACGAAGTTATTCGCGTTATTGGTGAGTTAGAACCGCAATTATGCCAAAATGTCATCGAAAATTTTGACAAAAGAGTGGACATCTGTGGAGCTGCAAGAGGTGGACATTTGCCAGATATTGTTTATTATGTTTAAATGGCAATCATTATACTTCAATGACCAATAAAAAGTTTTTTGAAATCAAAGCAAATTGTGCGTTTTATTCAAGAATTAAAAAATTTATTAAAAAAAAAACCGCTCAATTTGAAAGACCCTATACATACTCGTGGCAAGTTCAATCTGTTTAGCTGCCCAGGTGATGTAAAATAGTAGATATCCTTACTTGATTAGGCTTATCATCTTTGTGCAAGTACAACAATTGTACGACCGTCTTTGCTAGGCCTCACAGTTGAGGATTCCCTTGCTATTCCAACGTCAATTCATTTGGAAAGCGCAGCTGTGCCAATGCAGTTTGTGTTTCTTTCTCCTCTTAAAGTGAGTGAGCTGTTGCACACCAGTAAACTCACCAGCTACACAGCTGTACTGGATCTGATAGCAAGTACAACAATTATGCGACTACATGCACGTGCACCAACGAGATATTAAGTTTTGGCAAGGGGGTCGCAAGTCAATTTATTTTTTGTATCTTTAAATAAACAAGGTTATGAAACAATGTTTTATGGGATAACGCAAGTTTTGCTTCTCCCTGGCTCCATCCCAGATGGAGATATATGTGTGACAAGTACCATATAAACTGTTGAGCTGCTTTAATAGTCGAAATGTGTAATTTTCCTTTTTTATGTTATTTTTATTTTCGTGGCCCCCTAGGGGTCAAGACCCACAGGTTGCGAAATGATACATTAAAAACTTATAATAAAAAAAAATGGGGTTATCACTTTTTTCATTTGAGCAAATATTTTTTTTAAAATAATATTCATTTTCATAAAAAGTTGGTTTGATGTAATTTTTGAGCTAAATTGTTTCAAACGGTTTTGAATATTGTTTCTTAAAAACAAAATCTATTTAGACCAGAAGAAATGATAAATAAAGCAAAAATATAAAACAAACAAGAACACGTGTATGCAATACAACCTTTATTGCCATATAGCAATATCTTCCATTCAATCAGAAAGATATTAAAGAAACCGTGTGATAACTAACTTAACTCGAACGCTTTATAAAAAAAATCGGTATCGACGGGAGTCGAACCCGCATCATCAGAATTAGAAGACAAATGTCTTACTAATTAGACCGATGAGTTTGTCATACAGCTCCATGATTTCTCTTAATCTTTATTGTATTAAATTACACATTATATATCATACAACCTGTTAGGTTTATCGCTATGTGGCAATGTCTTACAATTATTTAGAGAGGTTTTTAAAAAGGCATGAATTGATAACTAATACAGATACCCTTTTTAAAAAAAATTGGGTATCAACAGGAATCGAATCCATAAGCCCTGGGTCGGAAGACAGCTGTCTTATTAACCCTTTTAATCCCAGCATATTTTGGCATAAAAACGGTAGTTTATGTTTTATTTTTTATCTCAGTTAATATTTGTTTTAAAAGTGAATGAAAACTTTGAGGTCGATGATCGGCCCCGTGGGATTTTTTCAATAAACCAGTTGGGGCCGATGATCTACCCCGTGGGATTAAAAGGATTAACCAGTTGGGGCCGATGATCTACCCCGTGGGATTAAAAGGATTAACCAGTTGGGGCCGATGATCTACCCCGTGGGATTAAAAGGATTAACCAGTTGGGGCCGATGATCTAACCCGTGGGATTAAAAGGATTAACTTGGCTACGGAGGTCATCCTTACCATTCTTTTTTTCAAAATCTCATTAACTCGGTCTAACTAAACTTTATTCGCTCTTTCACTTCTTCATTGTTGATTTGTTCAAGTCATAAGCCCTAAGTTTATAATTTTATTATTTAATACTCGCGTTATATATCGTCACACCGTATATTTTCCTCATTGCAAACATTTCTCTTAATATACGGGGTTAGTGTCATAGCAAAGATTATGAATCATTGGTCAATATTTCAGACTATTAAATTTTTAATGTCGTTTTAAATTTATATCCACGTAAAAGGATTAAACATTCTTATTTTAAGCAGGCAATATAAATTATATTGATCTTTATCATTATTGCAATACTTACAGGTATCAAATTATCGCAAAATTCTTCTGCGATATCGAATATCATCATTTTAGTTTTTATGTCTTAAATTCTTGTATATAAAGTGATATAAAACTCACAATGGAAAAATCAAATTGTCACAAGATGAATTTTATAGTGTCATATAACAGGTTTCCGTTGATATTATGGCTTGTAATGAGATTCACACTTTTCAATATCGAATCTCGTCTTTAATAATTAATAAAACTTATAAAATACATATTAAGTAATCGGTAAACATTATCACAGAATGTTTTATTAGAAGTTTTCGTTTTTATGAAATCCAGAAGGTTTTGTTTTACTTGATTACATTACAGAAATGTGTTAATAACTAGGCTTAATAAGTCTTTTTATTGTTCCATTGGGAATCGAACCCCGGTTCCAAAGTCAAGTGTTATACCTAATAGGCAAACCTAGGTATTTGCCATGGGGCATCAAACTAATGCACCCAAGGTGGCACCCAAACATTCAGAAATAGGTTATAAAAATATTTTTAATAAGAACAAACAGTGAATATGGATTTTAATGATGCATTTGCAGAGAAGAAAGCAACAAGTAAACTGCAGTGGTTTGTTGAGTGACGTAAAATACATCATCAACCGAAATGGGAAGGATAAGCATTTTTTAAATTAGGTTTTTGATGACAAGTTAATAAACTGCTTAGGGACGCCGTTTATACAAATGCGTCATCAACCGTATTTTTTTCCTACCCTTTAAAAAAACTTAAAGTTTTGTTACAATATTTATTTATCTTGGGTTCCATTGTTTTTTTTTTTCACTGACAAACAATAATTTTAATGTACTTACAGAAATAAGAACTATATATTTTTAAATTAATAAATAAATCATAAACTATAAAAGAAAGATGCTGAAAATCATGTCTATTATAGAATATGCTTGTAAAGTTTATAAATATTTCGATAAGCAAAACCTTCCGATGAAAATTAAATAGTTTTAGAAAAGAATACGAAAATTAAGATGGAATATTGAATATAGACTGCCATGACATTTTATGTTAATAATCTCAACGAATTCTCCACAACTTGTCAATGAAAATTTACCTTAATATAATAATAAAAATGCTAAAACATATCGACCAAAATGTATCTAAATTACTTATATACAAAAATACTTTATTTCAATGTTAATAATACAATAATTAAAAATATTTCAACCCTTCAGAAGCTATTTCGTAATATTATTTGTCAAGGGGATAAAGTTTTTTCAGTTTAGTTAATCTATGTTTTTTATAGTCCTTATCTGAGTCTCGTTGATGTGCAACTCAATAGAGACAATACGAATTGACAGTGTGACACTCAAACTAATGCAACTATCCTAGATTCCTTTTTTTATTTTATTTCATTATTATTCCGCGATGATAATCTAAACTTGAAACTTCGAACAACTGTTAGTCAAATGCTACGTATGGTCAGTGTTATTGCATGGAGTGGAATCATGGACCCTCAAAGTTGGTAGTATGAACCGACTGATGGCATTCGAAATGTGGATACACCGGAGAATGTTACGCATATCCTGGACGGATATGGTCAGCAACACGAGGGTTCTTCAAAGAATCAAAGTTGATAGAGTTGCTGACTAATATTAAAATCCGAAAGGTGTCCTATTTGGGTCAAGTACTTAGAGGAGAAAAGTACAAATTACTGCACCTGATCATCCAAGGCAAAATAGAAGGTCGAAGAGTGTTGGCAGGAGGAAAATCTCTTGGTTCTGCAATATACGTGATTGGACTGGCATAAGGAGCGTTGGGGATATTTTTCAGGCTGCCGGGGACAAAGATGTCTACTCTCACGTGATATTCAACGTTGGGGGGACCTGACATGACACTGGGAAGAAGAATATTTCATTTCACTCCACCTAAAGCCAAATGTGTTACTAACACTTATCGGAAGACTTACAAATGTTTATTCGTAGTTCGTCTTTCCTCAGTAAGTTTTCTGCAGTATAAATATGTTTTTCTGAATATATGCAGATGTGGGGAAGTCCCTAATATAATGGATGCAACCAACATCTTCCTATCGTTACACTTAACTTATGAATATTGATTTTATAATATTTTTAATCTGTCAATAATAATGAGTTGGAATCCTGAGTTAGTCTACTCCTTGAGGAGATTCTACTCTCTAAATGGCGTTATATTAATTGTCCTTTTATTATTGTTATTATTCATCAGAGAAAAATGTCTTTCAAAATAATAATATTTAGTTGCTTTTTTTGATGTCACTAATAAGGCAAATTATTTCAAACGGATTGATAAAAAGATTTTAAATATTATTTGTTTACAGCTAAATCTATGAAGACCAATGTTAATCTAAATCCATTTAGATTAACATTGGTCATATGAATTTTGACTTTGAATTGATAATGACAAAATCTTAGATGCATTTGATAGTTACAACTGTAAAACAAGAACTATTATTAATTTATTGAAATAGCTTGAAGGGTGAATAGACGAAAATTAAGTTTGTTCGATATTTTTTAACTTTCAACAATATATGTTATTATAACATTAAAGTAAATATATCATTTGATTTTCATTCTCTAAAACTAATTTAATTATTTTATTGAGTAGGATTTGTTACACACAGACCAAGGAATTTTGAAAGTATGGCATTGAAAATATTGAAATAATTTTTATTGTATACATCAGGTATGACCAATAGGTCGATTGCGGTCAACTGGTCGATTGTTACCATATTTATAATTTGGCAATATCCCTCAGTATCTTCACCGTACACTTCTCAAATATCGCGAGCAGCTTTGGCAGTTTTATTCCCTCGATTGAACACAAACAGAAGGAGGTGTCGAAAATGCTCACTTTCGTCTACTTGACATTCCATTTTGAAGGCTTGTAATCAAATAAAATAATATATGTAACGTAAAAGCATACACAATATCTCATAGAGCAGAAAATTTTCTTTCGAATGACGTATAACCTTTACTGTTTTGTTTTACTTTTGGTGCTCATTTTTTAATTTGAAAAACAAACGGACACAATTTATGTTAACACCCAATACTTTCCATTACTCTTCTCCATCCATAAATAGTATTAAGAAAGTGTTTAGTTTACTAGAACTAATTTACTAGTCTCTTAGATTGATCAAATCCATAGTAATGACATTTCGAAATGGATTAATAAAGATAGAGAAGTATTTTCTACCATCAAAAGGAGGAAACCAGATTACTTTGGACATATAATGCAAGGAGAAAAATATGAGATCGTTCAACTGATGATATTTTAGGCTAAAATTCAAGGCGTATCACCTGGTTGAATAAATTGAGAGAATGGTTTGATTGTGATACCATATATTTGTTTAGAACTGCTGCCTCAAGGGTCAAGATAGTCATTATGATCACCAAGCTCCGAAGAGGAGGACTTTGAAGAAGAATAACCCAAATGGCAAAGCTCATTACAAACATGTCTCGTTCATTAGCAGTGTTAAGATAGTCATCAAGGGTCAAGATAGTCATTATGATCGCCAAGCTCCGAAGAGGAGAGGGACTTTGAAGAAGAATAACCCAAATGACAAAGCTCATTACAAACATGTCTCGTTCATTAGCAGTGTTAAGATAGTCATCAAGGGTCAAGATAGTCATTATGATCGCCAAGCTCCGAAGAGGAGAGGGACTTTGAAGAAGAATAACCCAAATGGCAAAGCTCATTACAAACATGTCTCGTTCATTAGCAGTGTTAAGATAGTCATCAAGGGTCAAGATAGTCATTATGATCACCAAGCTCCGAAGAGGAGG
>CATKWJ010001220.1:0-31047 GCA_949825065.1 Odontocerum albicorne
GGTTGTTTGGGGTTCTATTTCCGATGGTACCCTCTTTAGTTTAATGTGTCTTTCACACCAATTATCTTAAATTGACATATTTATATTTATTTTCTGTTAAATAATTAAAAAATCACAGTTTTAAGCGAATGATTTGAGCCCAGTCTCATTTATTAGGAATTCTCTGTCTGAAACAATCACTAGAGACAGCTTCATTTTGAGAGCGGATATGATCTATTATAATAATGTCTAAAATGGTGTATAATTTAGATGTCGGTTTAAAGCGGTTTATTTACAAATAATCAATCTGTGATTCGTCCCGTATCTAAACGACTCTGTATAATACAGCGGTTCCCAAAATAAAAGATTAATATATTTATAAGATCAAACATACATACTCGTACATACCATCATGACGTCTTCATGTTGGGACAGGCAGAGACGAAATAGTACCAAACTTTTCTCTCACGACACGTATCCTTCGCCTCTTCTTCATTCACACACCTTCTGATACAGCTTCTACGATTTATCTAACTTTTATATTGTCTTGTTTCAAAATACTATACACTGAATCCAATCATACTTTCCCTGATCGTTCACTCACATTTTTAATGTATATTGTTTTGTTAGTCTTTCTTTATTCATTCGTTCCACCTGCCCATACCATCTCAGAGCTCTTCTTCATCATACTAAACACATCAATTTACATTCATTCTCAATCACTTTATTTTTATTTAGTGCTTAATATATTTTACTGATTCCAATTATATATCATTACTCTTTCGTTATAACCTAACCTAATCTAACCTAACCTAACAGGTTTACTGTCATATGACAAACTCTTTCAATCAATCAGAAAGATAGACGACTTCCGTGGTCTGGTGGTAAGGCACTTGTCAGCCGTTCCGGAGGTTGCGGGTTCGATCCCCGCTGGAACCTAGATAAAAAATAAAAAAAAAAACGGAATTCCTGTCTTGTTTTCACTTTGGGCACATTAAAACATATTTCTGGTTGGTTTAAAATACTGCACCCAAATAAAATAATTCCTCAACTTGCTCCAATCTTTTTAATTGCTCACCCATTTATATCGCATTTACTTTTCCTTTCAAACTTTTCCTTTCAAACTTTTCTATCACTATGACTTTGGGTTTCTCAACATTTATTCTCGAATCTTCTCTTCACATCTCTCATACAATTTATCTATCAAATTATGTAAGTTATCACCATTCTTCGCTAACACCACCACGTTGTAAGCATACAGCAATCATACATTCCCATCCGATATTTGTATGTCCCCCCATTGACATTTGTACTTGTAGTTCCTCCAGAGGTACATGGCCGCGTGGTAACAAACTTTACTTCCACGCGAAAGGTCGACAGATCGAACCCCGTTCCGAGCTCTCCCGTGGAATGACACAGGCATTTTTTTCGCTTATTATTCGAGGGTTTAAGCATACCTATGAGTTCAATCATATATATTCTTTAAAAAAAAAAAGCCGGTGTGCTCCAATCGTCTCACTTCAGATGTGCCATCGGATCCAGTACAGCGATGTGGCCAGTGAGTTTGCTGGTGTGCAACAGTTGACTCACTTAAAAAAAGAAAAAAAAAGAAGATAGAGACTAAAACTCCATAGCACAGTTTCGATTTTCAACTAAATTGACATTGTAATGGCGAAGGGATTCTCGACTACGAGGCCCAACTACGATGACTAAATAGTTCCTCAATACATGAATCTATGTAAATATCAAACAACACAAATGACTTGACAAAATATTTGCAACTATCGCACATTCTTAATACGGCAAATCATTTTTTTTACTTAATAAGTGCTTTATAATACGCGTGTGATTTACCATCTTCCTGTTTATTGGTCATGAAAATTATACTCAGCGAATTTATTATAAAGTAACACCAATGCAAACCACCTACATACAAGCAACCATGCTAAAATAGCACCATCTACACTTCCTTTAATTTTGAAATACAATAAAGCTAGTTCGGTACGTGGCAAAACGAATAATTTCACCATGTTTATTTACTTCTAAAAGTACAACCGGTTTCACAATATTATTTTTATGTAATATTTTTCCGGTTGTAGATTTTTATGAAGGTCAATATTCTAAAAATCGCTATGTACAGAAAAATCATCAAATGGGTGTAAAGTACAACAAATATTGAAAGAAACGTAAAAAATCAGAGAAAAGTTGTATGAGAAGGTGTATGGATGTGGAAGAGGTTAATGATGTGTGTCGAGATAGAAAAGTCTGACGCTCTGTTCACTCTGTCTACCCCGACAAGGCAATGACGTGATGGTATATATGTACGAAAAATATTTCAAGTGATATGAACGAAACTTAAACGGAGGGATGATGTTTATATTGTATATTACACCAAAACATCGCTTTATGAAAGTTATTAGTAAAAATAAATACTTTGAACTTTCGTTATTCGAATTAATTCTTCCCATAAAAATACATTAAAACATATGCAGGAAAAGACGGGATTTATTTAAGAATACGTGGAAACAACAGTGGATAAACATAGATATCCACTAAAACCTAAAATTCCATAAGACGACTTCCGTGGCCGGGGAATTGCGGGTTCGATTCCCGCTGGTACTCAAAATTAGAAAATACAGGTTAAGCTGTGTTGATTTTACTTAAGGCTTATTTAACACATTTCTGGTAAGTTGGAACTAAAAAATATGTGAAGACCTCCATTTGGTTTTACTGGTAAAAATAAACACACGTTTAAATAGCATGGCGTAGCGTGTTATTAGATAGTTTGCCGTGAAAACTGAAATAAAAGTTTTCTTTTGGGATTTAAAATACGTCAATTTTGTTTTCTAACACAAAAAGAAGGCAAATAAACCCATAAAAATGCCTTATTTTTTAAATTATTTTCCATGTCACATTTAAAGTTATTTTCCATATTTCTAAAAACACAATTTATAGTTTACATACCAGTATATAATTTAAATTTATTAATAATTGTTTAAAAAAGATATTATGCCCTTATTGGTGATATAAAATTTAAAGTTTCTCTCACAATCGGATTTTCAGGTTTATCATCCATGATATGTCTTCAGGAGTAGCCTGATTAATATCCTCTAGTATTTCAGGTAATTAACTTACTGGCCATTCTACATGAGTATAACGGAGAACTAATGAAACCTTACCTATGGAAAGCTTGTGCACTATAAGCAAGACTACGTCTAAGAAGATTCAGGATAAACCACAATCTTTACAGTAAAACTAATCCTTGGACGTTAGAATTACTCACAAACTAGAGATTTTCCGTTGAGGATCGATTCCATTGGTGCCACCAGCTATCTGGTGAGCTCATATTCCTTTCAGCTAGTCGTTGTCTCTCGATTCAGAAAAATCGTCGGGATATAGGGCGAGAAGGAAACATCCACATGCATCGATTGATAGCATGCCATTTAGACATCGTTTCTAGTACTCCCTCATTAAGGCATCCTCGCATCGTAGATCAGGAGGCAGCAGGTTTACTAGAACTGGAAGCTATGCCAAAGGATTTGATTTCAAAGTGCCACTGACTATTCGCATTGCCTCATTGAGCTGGATATCAATAAGGTTTGTGTGGGCGCTTCTTAGCCAAACGAGGAGACAATTCACTTAACTGTCTTCTTATATACATTTATTTCTTAAGTTTCATATGACCGTATTAGCCCATATACGAGTATAACGCGATGCTTTAGGGCAATTTTTTTTTATATAATAAAGACTAGTTATATTCGAGGACTAACATAATATGGGGACCACAACTGTGATCCCTTACAACTATCGTGCGATGCTCTTACTTGATGCGTCTTACATCATATGTAATAAAATATAATAATAAAAATTTATTTCGTAATAATACCAGGTAGAATGACATCATATATGCAGGTATAATACCAGGTAGAATGACTTCATATATGCAGGTATAATATGTTATTGCTAATACATTAAACAAAGGTCAGCTTAAGAAAATAATAAAACAATTAGCTGTTAGCGGGAATTCACCTATTGATACCATCAACAAAAATAAAGAAGAAAAAAAAACCCTCAGTATCTTTCTTAGATGAGTGGATTGCGAGAGTCTGGCTGGCATAAAATTGAATCAAAACCAATAAACACTGACTTCTAAAAATGTTGCATATCCAACAATTTTAGATGGGATAGAGGACGAAATCTTATGGGAGCTAAACTATGTTAAGCATACGTCATAAAATAATGAAGAGGGGATCGATTCTGAAGAAACAGTACACTACCAGAGAAATTAATCTTTATTATTAATGTAAATAGTGTTTTTTAATGTACATATTGAATTTATTAATTGGTTTGGTATTCTTTTCACACTCAGGTGTGTCGCAACCGGAGAAGAATTCCCTTTGGGCAGTTTCTTTATCGTCACTACGTGACGTCGCGCTTCTAAAAAAAAAAAAAAAAGATTTTTATCTTCTAGTGTAGATCGCGCTGGATGGGGACTTATTTTGTACCCCATAATAGTGTGAGTGGAGGTGGAATCGAACTTAACTGTGTTAAGATTGTAACCTGACTGTATAACATTTTTTTTCGGGTACTATCGGGAATCGAACCCGAAACCCAGGGGTACAAGTCAAGTATCTTACTAACTGTGCCACTGGGGCTTTTAAATAATAAAAAAAAATCTAAACTGGTTATTTCATAAAATTGAAATATTTTCGAAGTTTGAAGACGATTTGTATTAAATTTATAACCCTTAAATTGTGTTTTTATATTGAATTTCAATACTTTTATTTTTAGAAATAAAATTATTAACAATAAAGTTCAACTCATAATTTTCTACTTTCAAGAGGCGTGAAAATAGGTCTCATTCTTAAAATAGTTGGAGAATACTTTCGCCCAATGATTTATATTGATTAGTATCCACCACTGTATTGGAACCGGTAATAAGTTGAATATATCTATACATCATGCAAGAAATGAGACAAAATTCAAGATGATTAAAAGGAATATCGGCGTATATTAAGGATATTTAAACGTTAATATACAAAAAAATATCCAATCGGATCTGCACGTTTAAATATCCAATCCATAAACTATTTGTTTTTAAATATTTCAGTAAATGCAAATAGTACAAGTTTAAATGGATTATAGATCGGTATAGTTCGCACTGAGCAATGTGAGCCACACAGGTTTCATTCTGGTGATTGATTCAAGAAGTTGAATAACCGAATCTACAATTTGAGATGTAATTTGTTCTGCAAACGTAATATTTAATTGGGTATCTCGAAATAATTAAGAATCATAAGAAATTCCTCAACAACAAAACACTGGCGCGTGTGAATGGTTTCGATTAAAATCAGTTGTACCAGCAATGTGATGGATAACATATCTGATCTCTAGTTGGGATTTTTTCTCGGAGTGTCGGTCCAACTTGCGGACACCTTACTCCTTCATCGAATAAATGAAACGGACTTGTGAAAGGAAAGGATAGAATTCGGTACATATATTAAGGTAATAAATACATATAGGTTACATATTAATATACTTATATTTTTGTATGTCACAGGTGTTGATAAATATGAATAAAGAAGAGAAAGGATAGAGATGTATGAATATAGATATAATAATATATTACGAAGATGGGGGGGGGGGGGGGGTGAACACTGTGACTTTTAAAATAAATATTTTTAGATAGATAAATATGGGGCTAAAATAATATACGTATTATGTATGCGCTCTAGGCATAATTCGGCGCCTACCGTTGCGAATAGGGGGTCGAGGAGTGGAACGAAGAATCTGCTTCGGCCTGGGGTGGATATGGTGAATCTTATGTATGAAGAATATGCTCAAAATACAACGGTTGTCTTCGACACTATTAATCGAGTCTTCGGTTTTAAAACCACTTAGAATAGGCACAAAGCCTCGGCACGTCATCGTACGTGTTGATAATACTACCTACCCTACACGTGAAGAGGTAACAAGACTCGTACGAGTGTCAAGTATCGCGCGTGAGTGACAAGTCTAGCTTGTACAAGTGTTATTAGCAGATGATATTTTTTACCAGACCAGGACACAGTTTTATTATTATTTTTTTCGAAACCATCGGGGATCGAGCCTGAAATCCCTGGGTGGAAGTCAAGCGTCTTATTAATTAAGCCATGGAAGTCTTCAATTAGTATACAACCTCAGGCTAGTCGCAGACATATTTTTCGGAATTAGGGTAAACAATTAAAGGAGAGTGCGCAGAGAAGAATACAGGGGGTAATGACAATACAGAATGAAATGATTAGTATGTACTATGCGTATCCAGAAAGTAAGTGTACTGAGGCTCTCACGACCGGATGGATTTTATTTTCGACATGTTGGCTACACTTCCGTGTAGCCTGACCCTTCCCCTCCGCAACGAGACCGGTTTGAGTTCAGTACGTTGAGAAGTGTCGACGCGACAACACGTTTCGTGAAAAATGTCAATCCAATCTCCCGCCAAGTGTGAAAAACGCGGCGTCATCCGTTATCTCGTTTGGAAGGGAAAACCTCCGGTTGAGGTTTATAATGAGGGGAAAACTGCATATGGTGATAAAGCTATGAATCGTACGAGTGTGTACAAGTGGTGTCGAGAGTTTAAAAACGGTCACGTCACACCTCTTCACCCTCCGCCAAAAAGTTCAAAACCACAATTTCAGCCAAGAAAATCATGGCATCCGTGTTTTGGGACTGTCAAGGCATAATTTTAATTGAATATATGCCTCAAGGGGAGACCATCAACTCTCCAAGATACTGTGAGACCCTAAAAAAATTGCGGAGGGCGATTCAGAACAAGAGGAGAGGCATGCTGACAAAGGGAGTCTGCCTGCTGCACGACAATGCCAGACCACACACGGCCAACGCCACGAAGGAACTGCTCGCCTCGTTTAAATGGGATGTCCTGAATCATCCCGCGCATTCCCCTGACCTAGCACCTTCAGATTACTATCTCTTTACCTCCCTGAAGCTGCACACGGGTGGAAAAAGGTTTTCAACCGACGAGGAGATAAAGGAGGAGGTGGAGAAGTGGACGGAGGGGTTGGCGGGAAACTACTTCGAGGAAGGCATCAAAAAGTTGATACCCCGCTTCACCACCTGCATTGCGAGGAATGGCGACTATGTCGAAAAATAGCTTACATATGTACTACGGTAACCACGTAATTTTTTTGTTTAAATAAAAAAAATTGTAACCTACAAAAATTCAGTACACTTACTTTCTGGATATGCCTCGTATGTTCTGTGAATTTGAGGCTAATATGTTGAGTAAGATGAATAAGAACATGTAGATGAGATGGTTTGGGCATATAGAACGGACGAATCAATAAAGACTGACAACACAAATATTTAGTGCAAATGTGAGTGGAAGGCATAGAAGACGAAGACCAAGAAAATCATGGTCGGATCAAGTGGATGCTATTTTGAAATAAGGAAACGTAGAAAATCAGAAACATCGTGTTTATGTGGATATAGAAGTATCGAAAGATTTGTGTCGTGAAAGGAAAGTCTGAAGCTCTATTCTCTCTGCCTACCACGACTGAAAAATAGCGTGATGGTATGTAGGTTCAAATATATTGTTGTGAAAAGCTCTGGTAAATGTGTTAATTGTCTCGTTATTTGGTTTCCATAATGGAGTGCACGTAATATTGAGCCACCCGAAATCTAGCATAACAAGGTTGCAATAAGTCTTCATGAAGCGGAACGCACAATTTTAGGTGCTAACAAAGGTACTTAGTTTCTCGAAAGAGTAGAATAGTAGCCTTCAATGTTCTAGCACCACACTATCACTACTCGTATGTGATGGAACTATTATATTAGAGACGTATACTTCAATGTTCTAGCACCACACTATCACTTTGTGATGGAACTATAATATTATATTAGAGACGTATCCTTCAATGTTCTAGCACCACACTATCACTATGTGATGGAACTATTATATTAGAGACGTATCCTTCAATGTTCTAGCACCACACTATCACTACGTGATGGAACTATTATATTAGAGACGTATCCTCTGAAAGGAGCGCTACAGAAGTGTCAGAGTGTCAACTACATGATTGAAATGAACGTACAAAAATGTTCAGTGGACTTGAATATTAACAATAATTGGAATAGACATTTTATATAATGCCTGAAAGCGAATAGAATGCAAACATTTAAGTGGATTATTAAGTCTTCTTAAGTAGCAATAGAAAAAATGTTATTTCTATTTTCATTTTTTTGAGTACATGGTTAAACATGGCACCTTTGGCGAGCTTATTCAGCAATTTCTTCCAACCAACTAACTCATCTTGGATACATTAAATTGTTTAAATACATAACATATGTTATATGACAGATTTAACAAAATAATTCAAAAAAAAAAAAACAAATAAATTACCATTAATCAAGATTATTTTTTTTTGTTATTTTAAATACCTATGATATTCATTTAGTCTTCAAAGCCTAGATGGTAAGACACTGATTTTCCACCTGGGGGGTTTCATGTTTGATTTCTCTTGGCACCCAAAATAAATAAAAAAATACAAGTCTGCTTAAAGAGTTGCTTTGGTAAAAAATACTCGCACGTGCTAGACGTATGCGAATGCTACTCGTATTACCCGTCCATGTGTGGCAGTATTTCCAACACGTGCGATGGTTAACTATGAGGTACTTGTCTACTGCAATGTGTCTTAATCCGAATGCTCGAACAATGGGCCCGAAAACAATACTTCCTCCCGGCCACGCTTTTTTATGTGAATAAATTAATTCACTTAGCCAAATATATAATTTTTTAATATCGATACTAAATGTGAATTTAAGGCTGACGTGTTGAGTAAGATGATGAAGAGTACTGTGAGATGGTTTCGACGAGTATAACGAATGAATGAAGAAAGACTAACATAACCAAGGAAGCTACCCTGATGATGAGGTTAAAACCTTGAAACCGGTAGAGTTATACCGTTATATAAAGTGGAATAAACAGTGTTCAATAAAACAAATACCAATGTATTTTAACCTCCACAATGTTAATGCCTTAACTACTATATATAACATTCTCACGGTGTGTAACTATAGAAGCCTTGAAACAAGAAGGCAAGAATCCATTGCGATATTCCTAATAAAGGTTTTCCAAGGTTCCTTTAACTGTCCCGCGATTCTAGAAGCACTAAGTTTATATATGTACCCAATAAATATATCCGTGCAAGGAATCACCCTCTGTTCTACATACCAACTTACAGGACGAATATCATGGCTAAACACTCAGTCATCCGTGGTATAGAGATATTGAACCAACTGAATGACACGGTTGATATATTTTCGGTACCGTCTAGCAGTATGAGAAGAATCCTGGCTGATATTATTCCTAACGAATAAGCTAACGCTAGAAGCAAACCCTCTTTGTGTAACAGGAGAAATCCGTGCAAAGTGGATAAAAAAAAAAAAAAAAAAAAAAAAACATAACCAATATATATAGTATTGCAAATGTGAGTGAAACGCGTGGTTGAGAAAGACGAAAGGAAGTATGGTTAAATGAAATGATTGACATTTTGAAAGATGGAAAAGAAAGCAGTAAGAGAAACCGTAGGAGTTGTATCAGAAGATGTATGGATCTAGAAAAGACGAGATATGTGTGTCAAGATAGGAAAGTCTGAAAGTCTGACAATCTGTTCTCTCTGCTTAACCCAGCATGTAAACGGCGTAATGGTACGTGTGTAAAATATCAATTCAATGAATATTTTTTGTCCAGATTTGGAAAATTAAAAATGATCGGAATCATTGACGGAAAATATATGAAACCGATTAATTATTTCCGAAGCAGTAATTCTGGCAGATTATTTCGTCAATTAAAATGTTTTTTGTCACGTAACGCGGTTCTAATTGCAATGTAATTTCAGCGTTTAACTACTTAAACGATTTAACTAGTTGCTTAAAATTTGTTACAAAAATAACAACTGAATGACGAATTGCCCATTCCATTTTTCGGATTAGAAATAATATTGTAATCGATTTGAAATTCATTCTTTCAATGGGTTTCTCAAGTTTATGGGAAGAAATTGGCATTAGGAAATAAATTCGTTGATAAAATTAAATCATTAAAAAAACATTTACTATGAGATTGTTGGGAAATCGATAATTTTCTTAAATTTATCGTAGACTGAAAACCAATATTGCAATTTAATTTGATTTATAAAATTAAATTGTTTTTGAGTGTATGCAAGGAAATGAAACTTTGACTTGTTTTTGAGTGTATGCAAGGAAATGAAACTTTGTCCAACTCATCAAATATGTCGTCTTTTTCAACATTTCACTATCTCACTATTTTTATTTTGGGATAAGTAGAGAGTACAGATCTCTGAAAATGGGAACTTCATCTCTATCTATTTTATATTGTCTTCTCTTTCGTTTATTTTGAGGAGATTTTTCGTGCCACGGAGTACACTAAGGTCTTCGCTGTCATGTGCAGAGTAGGCATGCTACATTCCCAACTATCCCAGCTAACTTATGAAATATGCTAAGTCAGTGGTCAGGCAGCCTATGTGCCCAAGTTACGCCCAGATAAAGAGGGTATATGACAGGGGTGGGCATACATGAGGTCAATGAGAGCCACATTTTGGATTTTCATATACATAAAGAGTCACACCGTAGTCACGTTCTCACGTAGTATTAAATACACTTATTCTAATTTATTACATATTCTACACAAATCTTAATTGCTATATAAATTATTAAAAATACACATATAAGAAAATATAAAAATAGCGCAGAATACGGTTTGCGTGGTTTGCGCACATAAAGAGGCAGGAGATGCGCGCGCACCCTACACATTGAAATCACAGCACACACGTATACACCGATACTTGCGTTTTTGACAGTTGCATTCATACATGCGTATCTTGTCACTTACAACATTCAGAAAGGAAAATCGCGAAAATACAAGTATAATGGGGAAAGAAAGTATCTATATTTTTATAAGAGACATTGGGAGACGCACTTAACACAACGAAGAGCCGCATTTGCCCACGTCTGGTATATGACATAAATCTCCGGCAAACATCGAATCACACATTTTCCAATCATGTCTAACAGCAATTTTGAAAACCTCAAATTTGTCATGAAATAATATAGTTTAATCCGACAATATTCGTCATTAATAGTAATTTCAGGCTACAGTCGGTCTACAATGCTGGTGTAAAAAATCTTGTAAAGCGGAAACTCGTTAAGTGAGAAATTCATGTACGAGTATATATGCTAGCCGACCTATTACTGACTCCTGAATTGCGCAATGGCTATTATCTTACAACGGCTCCATAACTTGACGACTAATCAGCGTAGGGGCTTCCCACTCGCATCAGTATATCACGGATGTTTCGACGTAAATATGGGTACAAAAAATATCCAAGTTAAAAACATTTTTTAAGATGATATAAAATGCACTGTCCTCGAAGTCTATTTCAAGATTTCCTTTTCTGGTAATATAAACTTGACTAAGCTGAATTCCACAATAGTAATTAATTTTCGTAAAATAATTAATTACCATAATTTGCGATTGAGTTATTATACTTGGCACGACTGTTCCTGTTTTTATTTAATATCTCGTATGTTTCATAAATGTTTTGCAAAAGTATTGTGAATTCAGAGATTTGCGTAAAAAAATAATTTGTGATGATTTACACTTGCTCTTTACGATAACTATTTCGATAGAAATACTCATGTCTTGACTTCCGGAAAATGTTAATGCACTTTCTTCAATCATGATCAGGAAACCTCAATTAAAAAAAATATCGATTTATTTATGACCTGTATATAATGAAATGTTTCCAATAGAATACACTTTGTTTGAGAGAAATGATCGAGTACCTACAGGGTATCATAAAACGGGAAATATTATTTCCTTTTACATACAGACGAAATCTACCTGATATTTGCGGCCAGTGTCGGAAGGTCTTTTTTTAATATCGCAAATATGTATAATAAATATTTTACAAGTCTATTCGAAATTGAAAGATTTTGTTTTGTGTAATATAACCTTCGTAGCTTTGTTAGTAAGAGTACGTCTTCCAACTCTGCGGGTTCGATTCTAGTTGTTCTCATTTAATAATTTCATATAGTTTTCATTTAAGACATGTTTAAACATCTTTCTGGTCGGTTGGAAGAAATTGCCACATGACCACAAACCCGCCAGGTTGTACTATATACAATGAAATATAAATGAGGTGCATGGTCGCGCGGTAACGCATTGGACTTCTGAGCGGAATGTTGCTGGTTCGAACCCCGTGCTGTGCTAGTCACCTCGAATGGCACAGGCAGTTTTTCCGCCTAGTATACGGAGGTAAAAGCATATCTATGACTTCAGTCATATCTATTCTTTCAAAAAAAATATGCTGATGTGCTCTGATCGTCTCACTTCAGGTGTGCCATCGGATCCAGTACGGCGGTGTGGTCGATGAGTTTGCTGGTGTGCAACGGCTTATTAACTTGAATGTGGAAGAAAAGGAAAAAAATAGAGGAAACTTCCACGACACAGCTGGGCTTTCCAACTGAATTGACGCTGGAATGGCGAGGGGATCCTCGACTACGAGACCCAGCAACGATGGATGCCAACGACTGTATACAGCTAATTTGTAATACAAATAATACAAACTATCTACAGTCACACTAGTAATATATTTTTTACATCAGAAAAAATAGTTAACATATCGTAATTTGCCATCTAGTTATTATATTTGGCATAATGATATCTCGCTGTGCCAAATATAATTCAATTGCAAATTATGTTAACTCATTGTCAAAATTGTAAACCTCTTTTCAAAAAGTTTTGAAACATTTTATAAAGGTTTCGCAATATTTTGACGAGAGAGAAATATAAATTTATCACGGTCTTTAATAATGTTTAACTGTAAAATATACAATAATTCGACATACATAATTAAGTTAAACATGGCATTGCAAATTATACGTTTTACGCTTAGAATCCAAAAACTAGGCAATAACCCGTGTCTTATTGGACATCTTCGGACAGTTATAATAAAATCTTGGTCTCATAATAAGTACTGAAAGTAAAATAATCCATTTTTTTGTGAATAATAAAAACAATTATTAATATCTCCATAATAGTATAAATATGTAAATTAAACGGAAAGAAGTTGCAGTAGATGTTTGAAGAGGTGTACGTATGTGAAGAAGCCGTAATATGCATATAAAGAAATAAAAAAACTGGCGTTCTATCCTCTCTGTCTACTCCAGCAGGAAAATGGCGTGATAGTATGTATACACTTTGAAGGTTTCATAAAAAATAATACCAAGTCGTTAAAACGTTTATTACTGGTTATTATTAAATTTAGTCTTAAAAATTTCATTCTATGTACGAGTAAATCTCTGCTTGCTGATTGTACATTTCTTCAAATTACTTCCAACGCGTGGGTCAGTTCTTTTTTGCGTGTTTGCGAATGTTTCTGGGTCATCGCCCAGCACAGAGGTTAAAAAAATTCCACAATTTCGTTGATACAAATTTTTAACAACTTTCAAAATATGTAATGATGTTCGGGCAGATATCCTAAAGACTTAACTAGAGTAATAAAACAGGTTAATATGTCTCATGGGGTTGGTTTATTGATTTAACTTTATAATATGAAGGGTAGCAAATATATGCTATTGTATTAAACTTGTGTTGTTAACATTACAACCAGGTAGGCTTATTGCTCGTGGTAATCTCTTCCAACCAGCCAGAATTGTATTAAAAAAGCCTTGTGTGAAAAAGCCTTGCGTAAAAATACTTTTTTTTTTAATATAGGTACTATACGGAAATCTAATATTCAAACCCCTGAATTTGGGATCGAAGACAGACGTCTTACCTACTAATTAGGCCTCGGAGGTCTTATACGAGTATATAACTTAAAACAAGTATTACATTTCATATTAACGTGACTACGAATCCCAGTATATATAGGATTAATAGTTATTATGTATAAAAAAAATTACGTCTATTCATTTTATCAAAATGCAATATCTGTATTAAGTGTCGTCTCCCTGGCTTCACAAATTAGTACGTTTCATAAAGAAATTCACTTGCAATGATTTTTTTAAATGGAAATTCTGAAACTAAGGCCCGCCTTGTTCTTTTATTTGGAACAGTAAATTTGGTGACCAATCACATATTTGAAAGTATTCTGTGACTCAACATGGTTGAGACTTTTTAATTTTGTTTTCAATATTTTCTATTTACGTATCAGTGGAAAATTGATAAAATCCCACTTTTTTACTTGTTTCAACCTCCTTTGATATGTGTTACATCATGTGCCAGTCACTTATGTTCAACTTTTTACTTGTATCAACCTCCTTTGACATGTGTTACATCATGTGCCAGTCTCTAATGTTCAACTTTTTACTTGTATCAACCTCCTTTGATATGTGTGACATCATGTGCCAGTTATTAATGTTCAACTTTTAAACAAACTATGGATTTTGTGAAAACCTCCGTGACCTAGTCTTCGTATTTTTTTTCAAGTTGTCAGTCAAGTTTTCCCTTCAGTCCTTTTAAAAATATTTCTGGTTCGTCGGAAGAGATTACCACATGGAAGTAAATCTGCTATGTTGTACTGTATACAAGAAAAGCGTTGTATTACGTACATTTATATACTTACTAGGGTCTCCGCGGCCCAACCCCGTATTGGTACTGAGCATCCCAGCACACGCCAGCATCCGAAGCCATGCCAAAAAAGAAAACATAAAAAAATGCTGAGAAGTTACAAAATAAACAACTATGTAATATTTAGAAATACGTTTAAAGTTATCTTTCTAACAATATGTAATATTTAGAAACACACGCATACTGTATAAGTTAATGAAAAAAGAAAATAATACATTTAGAAACATATCTATATAAAGTCTCAATGCATCATCTCAATGCATTTTTTTTCAATTGGCATTATTTCCTTATGTCTTTATTTTATCATTTATTGTTTTTCCACACATTCTATAATACTCTCTCACATCTGCAGCATTAATCTTATTTTCATCACTTTTTACCCTCATAAGGGCATTGATGGTATAGAATCGAATTAATATCATTGTATGTATCAACACTTATCAGGTTAATTAACTTGTGGTAATTTATTCTAACCATAAAACACAAATGCATACCATCACGCTATTTTCGTTTCGTAATAGGCAGAGAGGGCAGAGCGCCAAACGTTCCATTACTGAGATAATATTGTCGAATCCAACTGCATACTGATGCAATCTTGAAGAATCCAATTAATTGTTTTTGGTTATCTACAAACAATGGATTTTCAATGAGAATATTTTCCATTTTGTATACGTGAGAACTGAATCTCGAATATCAAACATCAATTCACTTTCTCTCACTTCATTGACTTTGCAAATAGCGGAAACAGACGAAAATAGTAATAAATTCCTATCAATCTGTTATAAATCGTGAGTCACACATAATATGTAGTTTATTACACACATATAACATAAAACAGCAATCTCTTTCCGCTATGGGGAATTTCATTAATTTTCTATGAACAGAGCCGGGAAAGAAGTTGGACGATCGTTGCAATAGTTTCGGAAGTTTAGAAATTAAAAAAGAGATTTTAACCGTTGTTAAAATTTGTTTCGGGGTTTTACATAACCAGCAACAGTGATTGCTTTATTATCCAACATCATTAGTATGCCGTAATAATTTAATGTATTGTATTGTATTATATTACACTTTCATTGTATACAGTAGAGCCTGGCGCGTGTATTGTAAGGTAACCTCTTTCAATCAATCAGGAGATGTTAAATAGGTATTTAGTGAAAACCAGATTCGAACCCATTTTTATAAAACCTGAATACCAACGGGAATCAATCCTAAAATCTCCGGGCCAGAAGACATCCCTCTTATTAAGTGAGTAGTCAATATATTGGGTGTACAAATAAGTCACCGCCGTTTGACAAAAGTTGGCGCCACCAGTAAGTTATGGTTAAAATTGTCAGATGTAAAATGTCATTATCGTAAGGTTGGACATCTGTCAACAACATGACCTTGAAATATTAGTGAATTTTTATCAGTATAACATATTTTTTTGTGTTCGAAAATGTCAAGTTTTGAGCCGAATAAGCGTCATTTGCGGGAACTTTTGATTTACTTCTTCAATTTGAAGAAATCTGCAGCTGAGGCGCATCGATTGCTTGTAGAAGCATATGGTGAGGCTGCCTTAAGTGAGAGAAGTTGTCGTGAGTGGTTTCAAAAGTTTAAGAACGGTGAATTTGACATCGAAGACAAAGAACGTAGCGGAAGGCCGAAAGTGTACGAAGACGCGGAATTGGAAGTATTATTGGATCAAGATTCGTGCCAAACGCAAGAAGAACTTGCACTTACATTAGGAGTGACTCAACAAGCAATTTCACATGGGTTGAAATCATTGGGAATGATTCAAAAACAAAGAAATTGGGATTCATATGAACTGACACGGAGAAACTTTGAATGCCAATTTTCCACATGTGAAATGCTGCTTGCCAGGCATAAACGAAAGGGTTTTCTGCACCATATAGTCACTGGTGATGAAAAATGCATCCATTATGATAATCCAAAAAGGAAAAAATCATGGGGATCCCCTGGTCATGCTTCAACATCTACGGCTAAGCAAAATATTCATGGAAAAAAACTCTTGTTGTGTATTTGGTGGGATCAGCTTGGTGTCGTGTATTATGAGTTGCTCAAACCGAATGAAACCATTGCTGGGGCTGTCTACCGAACATAATTGATGAGATTGAGTCGAGCACTCGAGGAAAAGCGCGCCCACTACTACGCCAGACACGACAAAATTATTCTCCTGCATGATAATGCTAGTCCACATGTTGCGGCACCGGTCAAAACCTATTTGGAAACACTCAATTGAGAAGTTTTACCCCACCCGCTGTATTCACCAGACATTGCTCCTTCTGATTACCACTTGTTTTGATCGATGACGCATGGCCTGTCTGAGCAGCACTTCACATCATATGAAGATACCAAAAATTGAGTCGATTCGTGGATAGCCTCAAAAGATGATGATGATGACTGACGCGGTATTCGTATGCTGACAGAAAGATGGGGAAAAGTAGTGGCAAGCGATGGGTACTACTTCGAATAAAACATGAGGTTCCGTTCTTTCACAATAAATGCCCATTTTTTTATAAAAAACGGCGGAAACTTATTTGTACACCTAATAATAAACAACAATTATGCGATAAAATTATTTTTTAGAGAATTCCATGCTTTCATTGATTTAACTTAAAAAATTGAAGATCACGTGTTCGACGTGGAGGATCAGCTTAGATTGACGTTGGAATGACGAATGAATCTTGGACTGCGGGATCCAGCAACTACGAATAAAAATAGTACAATCCCACAAATTTATTTAAATTTCTAATGTTTGCTTCGGGCGCAAAATTTCCTCGACCAAGTCCTGAGCATAGCGATTTTTTAAATTTCTGGATATCCCACCACTGACTAGTCAGACACGTTGGCGTGTAAAAACGTTGTTTGTTAAGGCATTTTTTAGTTTTATCATGTTAAGGAATATATTTAAATACATATATTGTATATTTTTTACTCCACAGGTTTCACAATGCATGCACGACTTTGAAATAAAAACTTAATGCCAAGTCATAAATAAGTTACGGAAGATTGTTAATTATTTATATTTTAATATAAAATTCAAATGACAACTAAAAATATATAGCGATATGAAACAAAGTCTATGATGCGTTTAAACATATCTACTCGAACCGGACAGTATTAAAATCTACTAACACGGTAGTCCACAACGCCTCCAGTAACCACAAACCTCTCCAAACTGTCTCCTTAGCCCAAAGAATCGGAGGACTCATCGAAGGCATACTGTCGACAATCTGTCGGTGATTCTCAGTTCTTCGAGAATGGAGGCGTTAGTTCGCCTTACTGTCCATGGAATTCGTAGCATCTCTCTCCAGCACCACGTTTCAAATGCATCTATTCTACCTCTCTCGTTTGCTCTCAGGGGCCAAGTCTCCGCGCCATACATGAATATTGCGAAGACGAGAGACTTAACTAGGCGCATTTTTGTCGTGATGGGGGTAGTTCTACTCTTCCATATCTTTTCCAGCTTTGACATCGCATTTTTTGACAATCCAGTTTTTCTTTTCACTTTGGCCTCGCATCCTCCATTATTGATAATACTGGAGCTTAAGTAAATAAAGGCAGTAATTAATTATACTCGTAGACCATGGTCCACATTAGTTGGTTACAGTTTGTTATTGCAGTATATTATCATTAACTTAGTTTTTGACCTATTAATCTCCAGGCCTTGGAGTTTGTTCTCCTGTTCCACCTTTTTAAGGAGCGTGACCGTTTCTTCTTTTGATGTGACAATTAACGTCGTGTTATCTACATATCTCAGATTTGAGAGCTTTCTTCCACCAATAACAATCCTACCGTCCCAGTCTTCAAACAAATATATATTGCAAATATGAGTGGAAGACGTGGAAGAACAAGACCAATTAAATTAAAAGTTAGATCAAGTGAATGAAATATAAAAAAAATGGAATGTAAATGTCAGAGAAATCGTAGGAGCTGCGCGAAACGATGTAGAGGAGACAAAATACGTGTTTTTATAGAAAAGTTTGAAGCTCTGTCCGTTGCCAACCTTGAAATAGAAACTATGTGATGGTATGTATGTATGCATGTGTCTTAATAAGTTTTATAGAAAAGTTTGAAGCTCTGTCCGTTGCCAACCTTGAAATAGAAACTATGTGATGGTATGTATGTATGCATGTGTCTTAATAAGTTTTATAGAAAAGTTTGAAGCTCTGTCCGTTGCCAACCTTGAAATAGAAACTATGTGATGGTATGTATGTATGCATGTGTCTTAATAAGTTTTATAGAAAAGTTTGAAGCTCTGTCCGTTGCCAACCTTGAAATAGAAACTATGTGATGGTATGTATGTATGCATGTGTCTTAATAAGTTTTATAGAAAAGTTTGAAGCTCTGTCCGTTGCCAACCTTGAAATAGAAACTATGTGATGGTATGTATGTATGCATGTGTCTTAATAAGTTTTATAGAAAAGTTTGAAGCTCTGTCCGTTGCCAACCTTGAAATATAAACTATGTGATGGTATGTATGTATGCATGTGTCTTAATAAGTTTTATAGAAAAGTTTGAAGCTCTGTCCGTTGCCAACCTTGAAATAGAAACTATGTGATGGTATGTATGTATGCATGTGTCTTAATAAGTTTTATAGAAAAGTTTGAAGCTCTGTCCTTTGCCAACCTTGAAATAGAAACTATGTGATGGTATGTATGTATGCATGTGTCTTAATAAGTTTTATAGAAAAGTTTGAAGCTCTGTCCTTTGCCAACCTTGAAATAGAAACTATGTGATGGTATGTATGTATGCATGTGTCTTAATAAGTTTTTCCCCTTCAACATTGAATAAGTTGATAATTTCTGTACCTACCGCAAACCTGCCGGTTCTTAGAATTCTGCTATGGGTACGTCATTGTTGGCCAAGATCCGTAAAGGGTCAGTGGATTCGTTTGCATAATCACGACCGTTTCTCCATCTTGGAACCTGTCTGTTAAGGAAACTTCAAACTGTGCTGGCACTGACAACCACTATTTCTCAACGGTTCCAACCAGGATGCGTTCGTGACAAGAACATTTCACGTCAAAATGGTCGATAAATATTGCTAAAGACAACCGTTAGGATAATCTGTAATAAATAAGTTGGGAGCATTGGAAATGTGCATAACTAGAAAGACGGACCTGAATAGAAAGCAAGATACATAAACCAATCAAATCTTTATACTCGAAGCTGCGCTTGTAAGGAAAACCTTGTTAAGTCATGTCTACTGAATGGAGTCTTGCAAAGACCATAACTGTGTTGTAAATAGGTGCATTAATAAAACTGCACTGCCGATATTAACTTTTTATTTTTACAAAAAAAGAAAATTTAATATGTTTACTTTATAGATTTAGGGAGCGTTAAATACAGAAATAGCAGTAAAAAATCTGGATTGAATCCGGGTTCACAGATAAATGGGACATTTCTGTATTAAAATGCAGTTGCATACTTGTTCACAACTTTTACAAATGCTTTCATGAGACCCAGATTAATGTCTAAATTCTAGCAGCAAAACTTTATTGTGATTCACTAACAGTTTATATTAAATACACGATGTCCCAAAAAATATATATGCGCTCTTTGAATGATTCTTAACTCATTATTTATTAAGGTATATCTAATATTAAAGTTTTAAATTACAGAAGACTTGTAGAATTTGTTAAATTATCGCAAATACTCTAAATAATGACCATTTTGGTCCATACGCTGCTGATAACATGGAATCGCAAACATCACAAATAATTTGTTTTGGTATTTGGGCGCATTATCTTTCAATGGCTGCTCTCAATTCATTAATTGTTTTGTATCATAAACATTATCTTTGATGATTCACTATAACAAAAATTCATTAACACGAGGTCTGTGGAGCGCGCGGGGTATTCAATACAACTTCTACGTCCAACCAATCTATCTGTTCGGCAATTTTTCATCAAGATAGACCCTGATATCACAATGGTAGTGGGGACGTGCACCATCTGGCTGAAAATAAAAGTTCTTCTGAACTCTAAACTCCTCATGAATAAATTTCTGCAGTAAGATTAAGTAAACAGCACGGTGTTAAAGTGTGCATATTTTTTTGGATATTGTTCGTACCAGGCACGAGAACTTTTCAGTGATGCCGTTCCTTTTGTTTATAGTGGACACTCCTAACGCAGTTGTCTCACTCACAAACAAAGCAAAAGCATCCTTCAATATTAAATATATTTTGTTCCTCAATAATTCAAATATTTTCAGAATTTATTTCTTATAACATCAACATTTGAATATAACAAAAAATGTAAACCCTGCGTTCATGAAATTAATCATCCAAAAGGCATCAAGCACTCTCAGCACGGCCTTAAATAATTTCCTAAAAAACTGTATTTTATACCTTGCAGACCAACAAGTAACGCGATGACTTTTGAATCAACCATTCGTGTTTCCCATGATTTGTGTTGTTAGGGGATACGTTTTATATTTTTTTTATAGCGGCATAAAAATTGCCAATTCGTTTAAAGATCTTCTAAATAGGGCGTAATATTTGTAGGAGGTTTGCATTGGTGTTACTTTATTATAAATTCTCTGAGTATTTTTTTTGAAGACTAATAAACAGGAAGATGCTAAATCGCACACGTATTATGCAGTATTAGATAAAATTTTGATTTGTCGTATTAAAAATTTGTGATGATTGCAAATATTTTGTCAAATCATTTGTATTGTTTGATATTTACATAGATTCATTTATGAAGGAACTATGTATATAGTGGTTGTAGCTGGGCCTCGTAGTCGAGGATCCCCTCGTCATTCCAGTGTCATGGAGTATTTGTCTCTCTTCTTCGTTTCTCTCCTCTTTTTTAAATGAGTGAATCGTTGTACACCTGTAATTTCAACGGCGACACCCCTGTACTGAATCCGATGGCACACCTAAAAGTGAGACGACCGGGGCACACCGTCATATTTTTTTCCTTTTTTTAATGAATACATGTGATCGAAGTCATAGGTATTATTATACCCCCGAATACTAGGCCATGCACCTCAATATGAATGTTATACAATAACATTCGATGTTAAAAAGGCACATTAGAATCACTTAAAGATAGGTTATAAGTACAACTACATAAATTCACAATAATATCAACAAATATATCATAACGTTTATTCCCTTGTTAGGTAAGCAGAAAGAACAGATCTTCATATTTTTCTAACTAAAAACATACGTTCGCCTCCTCTACATTCATAACGCACTCTTCTATTGTATTATTCATACTTTTCACTTTATCTTCTATAAAAATCTGTTTCACATGATCCAGGTATGTTTCCCTAGGTCTACCTTTTCCACGCACTACTTGCATTTTTGACTTGTATACTCATTAGTCATTATTTCATCTTTCATGTTCAAATCATCTTAATGCTCCTATTTTGACTTATTTAAAACATCATGACCAACCAGAAAAATGTTAAAAGGGACTTGAAGTGAAAACCAGAGAACTCTTTTTTTTTTAATTGGTGTCAACGGGAATTGAACTTGTATACCCGTGGGCAGTAGACAGTAGTTTTACCAACTAGGCACGGGCTTCAGGATAGTGATGAATATTCAAACATTATTATTTTAATATCAGACCTTGGAGATATACACATACGGTTGAGTGTTCAGGAAGGCGTTGTTTCTATTATTGAATTGTAAAATAAATTTAACCGTTCAACAAGTAAGGCCAGGGCTGATGCTAGGTGGTGATGGTTTACGATCACTTCTTGTCGTGCGGCTTCTTCAAGGTGAACCGGTTTTTTTATTCAGTGTCCGTGACATATGAATGCAATTTATAACATTTGACACATACTTTTTTCCGCGAAATATAAAAATAATAGTAAAAATATCATTAACATAGCAATGAAGAGAAAAATCAAGAAAAAATATATATGTTTTAAATATGAATAATACACGAGACGAAAAATTCCGTTTATCTGACATAATATGACTGCCTATAGTTCAGAAAATGTAGGATGAGTCCTGTGACAGCTCACAAATTTGCCCCAATATAACCTTGTAACGATGTTAAGTAATTTTAATTATTTTATCAACTTTAATATAAGCCTCAATTCTAATAAATAACAAGTTATTTAGGTAAATACATTACATAAGGTTGTATTGGGGCAAATTTGTGAGCTGTCACAGGACTCATCCTACATTTTCCGAACAAAAATAGTTGTTAAGTCGCCTGTATTCCAGCCCGGGAATTACGGGTTCAATTACTGTTGGAACTCAATTTATTTAAAAAAAGGGTTCCACTTTGTTATGTAACATACTTAATACATCATTAACATGTTTGCACTTGAATCATTTTAGGGAAAGTCTTAAGAAAGTTTATGATTATACGAGCACATGAACATTACAAACATATGTTACGTCCAAAGATTTATTAAATATCTATACAGTTGCTTTGGAAATTAAAATATCGTACATGCATATATACCATCACATCGTGTCCCTTGTGGGGTAGGCAGAACGAACATATCTCCAATGTTATATACAATCACACAACTTTCATTCTCTCCAAATTCATACATCACGTCATGCCCAATCTGCTATTATTCATATTTGTCACTTTACTTTTTTTTTAATCTGTTTCATTTTATCCAGTCATGTTTTTCTCGTTCTATCTCGTATCTTGCACTTCTGAATTGTACACGTATACTAATATTCAATCATTCTCTCCACGTATCTAAACCTTTTTATTTACAATATTTAACAGTTTTATTACAAATACAATTGGTGGACTTATTGCCAGGCGGCAATCTTTTCCAACCAACCAGACAAAAAGTAAATGAAACAAGTTACATCATCTTTAATCTTCTTTTTTCATTTTACTTAAAACATCTATTTTATCTATGCATTCATTTCTGATATCTTTGTTCTACCTTCTTCCATATATTGACACATTTTCACTCCACATTGATCTGAAATAGAACGCCTTGTTTCAAAGTTTACTTTTGTAAAATATTTTAGAACACACTAATATAAGTTACATTTAGATTCCACCGCGCTGTTAGGGAGGACAAAACAATTCTCCATCCAGCATGATCTACACAAGAAGATTAAAATCTTTTTTATTTATTACGAGTGTAACGTCACTTAGTGACGAAAAAGGAATAAACTATTATAGATTGTGAAATTCCTCCAGTGACGACAAACCTGCGTGTGAAAATAATAGTAACGACAACGTACTTAAGATTTGTCGTCATAAAAGAAAGAAAAAAACAGTCACAGCGCAGTAAGTATATTTATCAGACTGTACGGGGTTCAAACAGCCCAGCAAATTGCCAGTACTTTCACAGATAACTCTTATATCGTCAAATTTTAATATTTAATTATATTCAATTATATTCAAGCTATCAGAAATCCTGGTACGCAATAAGTTTACACCCCAAACTGTAAAGCCAATCAGTCTTAAACTCATGTTTGTCACAACAAAACTAATCAAAGCATTTTCTTTGTTACAGGTGAGTTACATAAACTTCTTGACAACCAAACAGTTTTCTTTTAAAATATAGGTAAGTACAAACATATAAAAACAGCCAAGTATAAAATTTCAGCCACTGAGACATGTATCAAATATCTTTGATATCTACAGTACGTCTTCTTCTTATCGTGTCAAAGGCATTAAATTATTGAATTCTGCCATCTGGACCGCACTTGGTGTTCCACGAATCAAGTTTTTCTTGGTGTAAGACACTGAGTTATTCGGGTACTGCAGCATGAGCCGTAGATATTGCTCCTCATTGCATATGCAGATAGTCGTTCAAACACGTTACATTCTCCATTTTGTCAAATTCGATCTATAAGTGGAAAAGTTCCTCGAAGAAAGAAGAAACGCAACATTTATTGGACGTGGTAAAGATATGGCGTTTAGTAAATCAAATCTATCCCATAAAGGACAACCGAAAAACACATGATCTATAGTTTCAATATCCAGAACACACTTGCAGTCGGGATCCTCATCAATACCCATTCTGTATAGGCGACTAGCCACCACGCAGTGGCCCGTTCGCAAACGACACTTTCATCTTGTTCATTCTCAGTAATAACTATGGTTTCAATGGGATAGATTACGGGATTAACTTATATCTAGAGCCCTTATTCATCCGAATCCAACGAACATCGGTGTGAAGTATCGTGTTTAATTTTATTCAAAAGATCAGTTACTGACTGAAAAATCATAATATGATTATATTATAGGGGACAAACAGTTGAGCATGCTTCCTTTGCCAAGGAATCAACATATTCATTACTAGTGATAACAATGTGTGAAGGAATTCAAGCTGGAAATATCTATATTATTTGACATGAATTGGAATAACTTGGCTTTGATTGAAAAAAAAAATCTTTGAATGAGTTACTCTCCTACCTACCTAAAATCCTTAAATGATTGTCAGTGATAACCCAAAATGATTGTCAGTGATAACCTAAACATCTATATTTCTTTTTAGCCTTTAACTTACTTAACATCTTACTACCAAATATGTAAATGCCAGCTCTTTATATTTGAATAGCATAAAGTCGCTTAGTAATTGTAATAATATTTTAATTACAAACTTGCGTGTGCCAACGAGGAGAACTAGACAATACTAATTGTTCCATTGCGCAAGACAAACAACTCGCTATTTCATTATCACACTTTAGAACTAAGCAAAGTTCGAGAATATTTTTATAATCTTCTTATACGTTGTCTTGAATGCGATAGGCAAGCCCTCGTGGTCGAGTATAATTATAAGACATCTTGTAGATGGAAAACACCAGTGCGTGTATTGATTTATTATGTGCAAATTGATGCATTTCAACAAGCAGTCTTGAGAGATTAAACCCAAAGTTCCGATGGCAAAAGAACCAAGACGATCGGCTGGTTTAATCTGTTGCAGCCTTTCGTTTAGTCGGTTTTTTATGGCGCTATAAAAAAATATGATAAGTAACATATAAGCTGTAGAAAAACATAAATTCAAATGTAATCTTGTCTAAGAGTAATAATAATAATCAGTCCAGGAATTAATCCGCCAGGAATCGAATCTGGGGCGCCCGCTTGCTTAGCGTGAATGATAACCATTAAACAATAACAGCCGACTTGTATTGAATTATTATATCTATGGAACCTGATGTTATAAAATCAGGGAATTACTTAGTTATATTTCAGAGAATAAAAAAACATTAAAACTGGAACAAATAGAAAAAGCATTTCAAATATCCAGGAAAAACGAAAAATACAGAAATTAAAATACACTTTTAATTAATATTTCAAGTATTTGTAAATTGATAAGTGATGATTTTAATAACATATATTTTTTAACAATTTTATTTTTTTTATTTTTTTATATGTACTTATTCGTCCCCCTATGCCCGTTCTAAGGCAGGTAGGTTTCACAAAACTGAAAAAATATCGAACAGTAATTAGAATAAATCACACTTACACTGAAGACAAATAATCATACAAAAAGGAGCTTTTAAATGAGATAAATTCAATTTACAATGGATCATTTGTAGACAAAAGAGGACTCGTAAATCCACAGAATTCAAAGAAAGGGGAACTGTATATGAAGTTTTTACATTCCATAATTTTGATCCAATTTGAGTTTTCGTGTTGTATTGATGTTTTCTCTTACTACAATTGATTCGTCGTCTATCAGCATTTTTTTAAATTTCATGTTTATATTAACCGTATGTTTTTATATTAACCGTATGTTAATATGTCTCATGATTTTTAACTAATACTTTAGGAGCCAGATACACGAAACTTCTCTGTCCAAAGGCCCGTTCACGTGTATACGTTATTCTTATTTCATAAATGCTTATTTCAATGTTACAATATTTTCCAAAAGCACAAAGAAGATTATTTTTGGCGTAAAGTTGTCGACAAACGGAACATACACATAGGAAATTAAGAATATTCCTTGATATAATATTTAACGAACACATAAATGATTAATCACAGAGAATGAAGAAAAGTAATCTTTACAACGGTTGAATGGAATTTTTGTGACTTATTGTTCATTCCGGTTTACTGGTACATTAGTTTCTCCTTAACTCCTTGCTATTACAACATTATACGAGTATATAGTAAATATATTTATTTGTAAATATGGCACACTATAATTTCTAATTTCGCGAACTTTCACAAAAGCTATCATCATACATTTCAAATAGCTTATTACCTAAAATGCATTTGGTATCTTCAGTTAGAGATTTTAAAAATATTCAGTACATGAGTTTTGCATGAGCATTTAAGACCTGATCTTGTATAAGTTTTGTTTTTATTAATAACTGTAATTCCTTGGATCAAGCTGAAATATTATAAATAGTGCCATCCAAATTGTATAATAAATACCATAAAATTGGTTTTATGGAACTTCTGCACTCGTAAAATTTCGGTCACTAGGACATATGTGAACTTAAACTGTATTTTTTTTCAAATGAGCCTATATAATCAAATTATTTCATATATTTCGTATTGTTGATAATTCGACCATACAAGCTGTATTGGTAATCTTAAAAGTAGCAATATAAATAAATGTACCGATCTTTAAATCAGCGATTTTTATTTAAATAACAATGTAGTTCTATAGATTTAAGGCAGTTTCGTTAGATAAAATTTAAATTTGTTGAATATGACTTCAGTGAAAACTAAACTGAAATCCTGTTTACTTCAAACTGGACGTCTGCCTATCTTTCAGCCCGTAGTTGTCCACTAAGGGAGGTTGTCTCTTTGAATATTGAATAAATATTGCCAAATAATATCAATTTACCAAATGAAATGCACATTTCATTGTTTCAAAATGTATAGATTTTTTACCATTTATGGAAAAAATGCGGATCATAGGACACATTTCAAAATTAACAATTACACACTTATCAGAAAATGACCAAAGACCACATTTATTCATATTAATATTACGAAAGTTGACAGGTAGAAAACTGACGCAACGAAGTGAATTTCCAAGAAGAGACATAAAAATACACCCGTATATTACCGGCTCGACGTGCTTCGCCATGTTTATCTCTCAAGTATGCAGCTTTTCTGACCAGCGCCGGTACATCTCATCAGCTGGCCCTTAGACATACTATAATGTAGTATAGAATTCCACTAACAATCCAATCGTCAGTATAACCCTTGTTTCCGATTCTTCCAAACCTACTGCTTTATAGTCAGGGAAGATTTTTTAAAAAGGTGATCCTTTCGCCTCCGGAAAGGCGTTAAAACGCTTATACTTAAAACGAACAAGAATGTTGTTGATTTATACATTTTTATGATACCATGATATTGAAGATCGTGGCAGAGAGTCAACATTGTCTTCGGTCCCAATATTTTATCCTTCGGGTTTTTAATCATCGCTACTCCAATGGCACATTACTCACAGTTCATAATTGTATGTGTTCGAACTACTGCCTTACGTGTAAAGGCAACACCACTCGTACACATCAAGCACGTGTGAGTTTTCTTACAGGACTTAAAAACTTTTTATTACTTTTTTAGTACGATGGTACAAATGAATAGGACTCGAAAACCCCTAGTGTAAGACAAGCGTCTTAATAACTAGACTACGAAGGCTGCAAACAGCAGAAGTATTTTGAACAGAATAATAATTCTATCTATCGATTCAAAGAAAACAGAGCCATAGCCACGAGCATAGTACACCTGTTAAGATAGAACAGGCCAGTGTCTGAACAAGTTTGTGAAGGCAGAAGTCAACCCGAGTATCGCTACCGGGAATCTCTCTGCGCCGGGGATTTCCACCTCCCATCTGTATGCAGCGGAGAAACTAGAAAACCATTAATTATAATATTTTTAATCGATTCTCCATCTCTTATGAATGCAGAGCCACACGGCTAGCCGTACGGGCGTGTGCAAAACAATGCCTTAAGGCTTAATATATGCAACCCAGTGTCCGGTGGCACACTTCAGCTGCCCGATTGTTCGGTATTGAATGTATACAATAACCACCTAACTATTGCTGTTTTTTCAAACTTTCATTACACCGTATCTGTGTATCGCCCGAAAAAAGTATGCTTGACAGTTTATTCATCAAACTAACTATCTCAGGCATGACCAATATGTGGCCCGCGTTAACGAAAGATAATCTGTCTAATTTTTATAAAAATCTAAATACAGTAATTTGAAAAAATAAGTAAAGAAAATGCTTGAAATATTTGGTTTAGCTTATCCATATATGCCAACGAAATTTTTCAATAATTAATATCCGTTAAAATCCAACACATCCAAAATTAACTGATACCCATTTGGAATCAAATTTAGGATGTCAACAACAACATGGAAACAATTATGGATGTTACTAAGCAACTTCGTTTCTTCTTTCTTCGTGGAACTTTTCCACTAAATGGTTTAGAATTGTAATTTAAAATATGTATACATATTTTTATTATATTAACTCATATAATTATTGTACATTATGACTTGAATTTGATGGCACAAATTATCCTAGTTTGGGTGGATTGCCTATTAAAAAAACTCTGAAATTTATAAGTATACGTGTATAGTTATATTAAGAAATATAATTATTGGTTTATAATAAATATATCAAGCATTTCATTTAACTCGAGTATTTTGATTTTTTTTTGTTCTCTAGCCCGTGATCTGTTAGAAAATATTGCCCGCCTGGGTAAAAGTTTGACCATGCCCGAACTATTGTATACTATATGATGCACTGAACTATCGTATACGTTGACGCGGTCCATAATAAATTTGTAAGACTGTCTCAGTATTTCACCTGACACGCTTGAGTAAAAAATATTACATTGTACATATCTTGTCGAACTCTCGGAAAGAATTAATACATTTTATTTTAAGTATGGTTATTGATAAGTTCAAGGGGCTCCCTTTTTGGCATTCGTCAATCTTAGACTGGAAGACTGGATTATTCTATATTTTGTGTCATTAGTTTGCATTTTTTTGTAATTTACCATCTAATATCGTGCTATCGTTGCTCCTAAAATGAATTGTGTTTATTCCTACTTAAGTTTTATATTATTGACTGAATATGTTGAATCCATTGTATTTGATTATTTTTTAACTTTTTGTATTACACTTGACAAGATAACATATTATGTTTATGCAATTTATTTAGAGAGATACGTATATTCTAATTAATGTTTTTTAAAGATGTTGGTGTTTAAATTTTAGTTAGTCCAAATATCATTAAACCATATAAAATCGGTTGAATTTTCTTCCGTGTGTAACAATAGCTTGTTGTAACAGTTACGGTTTAATAATGACGATTTATTAACACGACAAATGAAAGGCAACAAATCCAGATCCATTAAAATTGTATGTCCAAATTAAATTACCTGTTGTTTTTTCGCAAATTATGTATATTTCTTGTCATGTGTAAATAAATAAAAATAAAATAAATAAATAAAAGAAATAATTATCCTTTAATCAATTGAATAATGTCACAGTTAAAACATTTTTACTATTCAAATATTACTGTATATGACAGCTGTCACTTTTTTATAGGAATACAAGTCATAAAATAATTATAGTAAATTGTGTATTTTTGAAGAATTCCAAGTCTCATTTTGTTAAAAATAATCTTAAAATATTTTTTTTTATTGTTTCTATAAGACAAAATTTAAATTTTAAATATGACATACATACATATCATCACGTAATTTCCCTGTTGGAGAAGGCAGGGAGGAGACAGCTCCACACATTTTCTTATCAACATAACCGATTTCTACGACTTCTCACGCAACATTTTCTCATCAACATAACCGATTTCTCTGACTTTCTATTATACTTTTCCTTCTTTCAAAATATTATTTACTCACTCGATCAAACCATACTTTTGTTCGTCTTCCTCTAGCACGGCTTCCTCTCAAATTTGTTCCCAACTATAACAGATTTATTATTATGAATCAAAATAAAAAATGGCTGAAATAAAGCCGCAGCTAAAAATATGAGACGATCGCATCAATCTTAACGAACTAGTGAGAGTTTAGAGAAGCAGGAACATGACGACGATATGAAGCAACACAAAACCAATCACAGTCAGGAAAAAATTACTTCCGTCATTATTGACGGGTTATTAATAGTTTCTTTAATATTTCTTCAGTATCTATTTGGTTAGTCATTGATAGATGACGAAGAGTCAACAGATACTCTTCATTAATCTCTCCTTGACATAGAATCATCTCAAGAGCATCTTACTACCTTTCATCAAGGCCTATGATAAACGTAGATTAGATTTGTGGTGCAACAATACTTCCTTATTGTTTCTCTTATCTACTTGTTATAAACAACTTAACGTATTAGTGATTCACTTCAAATGCATCTCAGATTTCAAAAATAGTTATTTCACTAGTTGCAACCGTGAAATATTCACGGAAGTACAACAAATTATACATTTTTGAAAATATATAATATATTCATAAATGTAGAATTTGTTTATATATATATATAT